>LQNK01001252.1:3995-19721 GCA_001586405.1 Phoebis sennae
GGGGGGGGGGGCAAATAGATGAATATTTATCTGAGTATATCTGGAGTATGGCTAATCCGATCTTAAAAAACTTGAGTAAAAAAATGAGTGAAATCGGTGGGAGTGAGGGGGTTGCCAATATGGTGGGTGAAATAGGCAATTTTCATATGAATGTAGCCGAGTGTAGTATCAAATGATATCAAAAGAATTCCGGGATGACCCAGAACGTTATGGTGAATGCGGCGATTTGTTATAATAATTAGCAGTGTATTTCGTGAGGATTTCGAAGTTATTTGTAAGAAAATTCTTGTTAAATGACGTTATTCGTTTGTAAGATCTTAAAGTTTTTTGACACGATATATAAAAAAAATTACGGGTCTCGTGATTTTAAGTAAAATCCGTCGTCGGAGAATCTTAGTAAAACTATTAAAAGTTGCGCATGACCTGTGTTGCCTGCATTGAAAAGAGGAACAATATTAGGGAACAATTGAAGGTAAAAATAGGGAAAATAACTAGATTAAGTTAACGGATTTCTGACGCCCTAGTCCCTAATAGGGATCTATCAACGCATAGCCCAAGCCGCCAGACGGATTTAGCTGAAATTTGGCATCCCCTAAGAAAGGATTTTAAACAATCCCACGGAAACGGAGAAAACGCAATATACGCGGGTGAAACCAATAGGCACAGCTAGTCATCGGATAAAACATATTATCATTAGAAATTCAATACCGCCTTGCGGTAAATTTGTCAGCGTAAGCTCGATTGTTTGATTCTCTAACTAAAACTTGCGAAAAGAAATATGATGCTTACATTCTAATGAGATGTACACCAATATCTCCAATAAGTGTACTAGTAAAGCTAGCATGCTTTTGGTAAAGCAAAATTTGGAAGGTCGTAAAACAAGTTTAATGTTCCTTCTCATTACCAATTGTTACATTATTCGATTTATTTCTTCATATATTGAAGTAAAGTAAAGAAAAAATCAGAAAGTTTACTTGGATATAAAATAATTATTGTTTACAAGTTACGAGTATAATGCTCAACTGACTTCCGAACTAGTAAACACTGTGATTTGGTTGCCAAAGGCTTATCCCATGGATGTGGATACATGTTTCATTTATTAAAGTAATATAAAAGAAAAATAAAATTGAACTTAATAACCTAATGTTAGTAGTAGGTAACGAGTGATTCTAAGAGCGTGTGAGTGTTAGTATTGTTAAGTTTTCTTTTCGTGTTTGTGTGCGCGTGTCTGAGTGTGTGTATGTGTATTAAGGCGTGTATCTACGTATATATAGTTACTATTTTAGTATATTATTATTACTTCAACTTTTCTTTTGTCAATATAGATGTAAAAATAAACCTGTTTTTGTTTCATTCAAAGGTAGTTCATGAAGTAGGTATCTAATATCGAAATTCTAGCTATCAAATATTTCAATGAGTGGTAGTGACATTACAGGACTATAGAAGAATTCATCACCTGCTTAAATTATGATATATATGAAAATCGGGCAAAGCTCCAACTACGGTAATCTGACGTTAATAACTGGTCACAAAAGACCTTAGGTGCTCACTCAAATATCGCTATGACTTACTCGTGAAAATTTAAGTCTTTGAATGAAAACCTCGCAAGTCGCAATTACGGAGAAATTATTGTCATAAAGAGAGAGAATAAAACTAAGAATCGATAATATGTACAGCTGCGTGTTCATAATAATCATAATAACAACTGTTATGGGGGAATTTGTACAGAGATTGTTTGAAACCCAAACAAAAAATTTCATAGTAGGACACAGGGTAGCTTTTCGGATATCCCACGGCAACGAGAGATCTACGCAGGCGAAGTCACGGGGCAGAGCCAATATGAACTAAAAGTACTTATAAAACAAATTATATTCATCAAGATGATTTCAATACGAAAAGAATTGTACTACTTACATAATTTTATTAAGTATCGCAGAAAATACGCTCTCTCAGGTTCGAAATAAATGGAAGCTCTATGAATTCTCGTCTATAATAAATCCGAGAGTAAATCTTTTATGCGACGTAATAAATTATGACTGAAGATATATACTTGAGAAACGCATACGTGAATAAAGATAAAAGTCACGTAGATTAAATAATTTTAAAAATTCAGTACTCATGTTATTAATAGAAAATCTTCAAATTTAATCCTTTCTAGGAACGTTGAATATATCTTATATTTTAATGGATATAGAACGCTATTAATTCTCTATAAGCCATTCCTTGAAAACTTTCAGAAAGGATTTTGGTCAAATCCCTCGGGAGTGGGGAAGACAGTGGGTGAAGCCACGGGGCCACAGTTATAAATACTGAGTAGATCCTAATACTACATAACGATTTCTGTTAATTATTATTTTTGCATTTTTTGTATATCTTTTATCAGACCTGGTACTGTTTTTATTTCTTTATTGTATTTGTTTGTTGGTGGTATATTAAAAATAAATGTCTATCTTTCTTTTTATATTGTATTCGTAATATAAGATCCTAATAGTACACAACAATTCCTGTTAATTCTTATTTTTGATTTTTTTTTTGTATATCTTTTGTCAGACCTTGTACTGTTTTTATTTCTTTAGTGTATTGATTGTTGGTGGTATTTAATAATCAATGTCTTTTCTTTCTTTTTATATTGTATTTATTTATATTAAGGAGAGCTCACAGGAGCAATTACAGATTTTACTTATGTAATTGACAATATACTATTTTAACATAAATTGTTCCCTTAACGTCTCACTGAGTACATGTTGAAGCGGCAATAACTAACTTAACTTTCTTAACAAACTACTTTATCTATACTAATATTATAAAGAGGAAAACTTTGTTTGTTTGGTTGTAATGAATAGGCTCCGAAACTACAGGACCGATTTGGATGAAATTTTGTACAGAGATACTTTGAGACCCCAGGAATGACATAGGATAGTTTTTATCCCGAAAATCCTACGGGAACGGGATGTATACGCGGGTGAAACTGCGGAGCTCAGCTAGTATTATTTAAAATTAATCAAACATTTCTTAACATTACTTCTAAAATTATGTTGAGAGCATGAAAACAGATCGATATCGTTAAGTAAATTATTATGTAGTTTACACATTCTGTGGAGTGGCTCACGTTGACCAGTATTAGTTCTGTTCTCTACCCTACGTGAAACAGATCTTTTGAACGACTTGGTCTAGTTGGGGCTCTAAAATAAAAAGCTTCAAGCAAATATGGTGCATCGATCTCACCTGAGCAAATTTTTCAATAAATTTCAATTCGTAATATATGATCCTAATACTTACACTACAATTTCAGTTACTTCTTATTTTTGCATTTTTTTGTATATCTTTTGGCAGACCTTGTACTGTTTTTATTTCTTTAGTGTATTTGTTTGTGGTATTTTAAAAATAAATGTCTTTCTATCTATTGGTAACTAGCTGTGCCCCGCGGTTTCGCCCGCGTATATAGTCCGATCCCGTGGGATTTCCGGTATTAAAAGTCCTATGTCATTCTCCTGGTCCTAAGCCTTCTGTCTACGAATTCAGCTAAATCGGTTCAGCCGTTCTTAGGTTATAAGTGGAGTAACTAATACGACTTTCTTTTATATTTATAGATATAAAAATTAGTATTTACATTTCTGGCATATAATTGCATTAGCTATAAACAGTGTTTAAAACGCAGTCTGATGATAGAATAGCCGACCACAGCTATGCGACGCGGCCATAATGGCGCGGTCAGCCATTTTGAGGCAATGGCTCGCGCACCAACATTACCGGAAAATGTGGTTTATGACACCTGGCATTCCCCGGTTTTATAGCGACTAACTTTCATTGAAGATTAAAAAATCGGATTTATAGTTAGTCAAGCATAATAAAAACAAACAATAATAAATATAATTAAAAAAATACCCAAATTCAAATATAAAAAAAAAAAACAAAATTAAGTTATTACAATTATTGTTTGTATAAATACATGCTGCGTCTACTAGAAGGTTATTAATGAAATGAATGTTACCAAATAGTTAGTAGTATAGATTGCAAACATTTCTAATCAGTTTTGTAGACCTAAGAAAAATATGTGTACGTTACACTGAGGAATATAAATTTGGGGTTTTCTTTCGTTCGAATCTTAAATTGCGTATAATAATAAAATCAGCCAAGTGCGATTCGGACTCGGCCACTAAATGTTCCGTAATTAGGGACCCCCTTTTAATATATTTTTTTAATATTTGCAGTTATAGCAGCAAAAATACATTATTTGTGTAAATTCCACCTTTCTATCTGTCACGGTTTATGAGAAACAGACGTCTGACAGACAGACATACAGCGTAGTCTTAGTAATACTCCGTTTTTATCTTTTAGATGCGGATCCTTAAAAAGTATTCTGTACAAATGTGTCTTTAAAAGAACTATATAAATGAATATACCCTAGTATCGCGGTCATGGCGGACGCAAAATGATAAATGACTAAAATCTCACCTGTCAGCTCCCAGTTATTTTTTTCATAAAAATAAGAAAAGCGCGACTGTTTCTGGGGAAACGTAATATGATTTTGTTGGTATAGTTTTTTAGTTGCGAATTACTTTAATATTAGTTTAACGATAGTTTAAGAAATATTGTTATATTTTTAGGGTTATGAACCCGCAAACGATAAGATCGGAATCTTTATAGGATCACTTCGTTGTCCGTCTGTCTATCTGTCTATCATAACCCTTTATCTCTAGAATGGGTTAGGATATCAAACTGAAATAAAAAAAAACATACAATTAGATGTATATCCAACATTTGACCGTTGTTTCGCCTTAAGGGACGCAAAACGCGGCTATAGTATGTAATGTACCTCACATTATTACTAAGGAAAAATAAAACTCAAAAAATACTATTTGATACTTTCTTATTTACACTTACAAGAAATGTAGAGAAAAAAAATAGAAAGTGAGGAATTTGTGAAGAATAAAATGTAATTGACAATCGTTGTGAAAAAATCGGGTACTAATATCATTTATTAGGGAAAAAAGTACGGGGACGATGCTTTATATTAATTATTTTTATATCTTTTAATTTTCATATAAGAATATCTTTTATAAAATCCTCTCACAATTACGTTACTATAAATACCAAATAGCTAGCCTTGTGGCAATTTATGTATGAAAAATATTCCGCAGCGTTGCGTTTTTCCCTAGGGGCGTAAATAAAACGTCTAGCTGTGATAGGGTATGGAAAGCTGGTCTCCTAGTAGTATGGAAATATGCCTGTAAGTAATAAGACTACATATCATTATACTATACTTTTCAACATAAGGACACGGAGGCGATTACATCTATAAGTTAATATAATTATTAGTTTCATATGACTTATTATATTTTTGTATGTTTCATGTAAGCTGTAAGTTACAACTCATCTTAAAATAATCGATCTAAAATAATGCCGTGATAATGTGCTTGATAAATGTCAAATCTATCTTCCAATCAATACATTAATCTAATTAATATTAAACATGAAAACTCGTCGTTTTAAATCCGTTGCAAAGTATCTTCAAAACATAAAATTAAACCTGGCATCATAATTAAGCTTAAACTTTCATTTAGCCGAAACTTACAAAAATACGAGGAAAATTAGCAACTACGTATTGGGTGAAACCAGGACACGCTGCACGCCATTAAATAAATAATAAATTCGTTAAGTACCTGAGCAGTACTTAAAAACACTCGTGTTCTTAACACGGTAGGCAAACTCACAACTTATGCAAAATGGAGTTAGTCGTCGGAAAATATGGCGGAGTGAACCGCTTCAGATAATTGCTCAACTCGTCTACTAATGAGATGGTGTGTGCAAACTCACAGGATTGCCGAATGCGTGTTCATATTTATTTTTCAAGGGAGGATTGCATTGCTGTAGAGGTGATTAGAAATTTAGCTTTTAATATGAGTGAAACGCATAAATTTGTTTCTTTAAATCGCAGTGGTTCAGCAATGGTCTATTGCGCCGGAGGGTGTGGGTTCGATCCCCACGAGCAGGAAATTATGATGTGATGAACCTTCACAACTTAGCCAAATGGAACGTTGCACTTATACCTAGTGATTAGGTTTTAATGCATCAAACTAAATAATCGGTTTATTATAACTTAATCAAAACATGAGACAACTTGACAACTTAATCAAACACATAACACATGATCACTACATACTAGATGCTAGATGACCCCTGAGCATGAGGTGACCAGATATCTATATGAAAAAGGCGTATATTTAATTTGCATACAAGTACATTTTAGTTTTAAAATAAATGAGTCATTTTATAGAAAACATGGCGGAGTGAACCGCTTCAGATAATTGCTCAACTCGCCTACTAATGACATGGTGTGTGCAAACTCACAGGATTACTAAACGTATTTTTATATTTTTTCAAGGAAGGATTCTATTACGGTAGAAGAAATTAGAATTTACATTTAAATATTATGAGCGCAATGTAAGATTCGTACCGATGTAAGCATGAAGCGAAATTACAATTTATGCAAAATAAAGTTTAGCTTATAGAAATTGTTTGGTGTAAAATATTTAAATTAACCATTTATTCAAACCTTCACTTATACTATAAAGTATACACGGATCTGGGTTTACATTCGATGTATAAAATACAAATAAAACAATATTGTAGGCGTTATTGCTAATACATTAAAGGAACCCAATGAAATGAAATTCAGTGCAACAGTTTATCTTTTAAATAACGTGTGAACGAGATTTTATGTATGTAATTTGTATAACATGTAATATATAGTGGATAATTCCAATTAATTTAATAAAATTTAATGGCCTCTTCTCGGTATAATTAAATCATATTTGAATAAAATTAAATTGCCGTATATTATGCTGCTGAATAGCAGATAATAGAAGTGCAATGTACACAAAGTATCCCTTACATGATGTGATAGCTTAAAATTATATAAAATAAACCTCTTTTTTGTTCTACGAAAATGATTTTTTTCAGAAACAGGAATTTCTTTTTATCTTTTATTTTTATCTATCTATCTAATCTATCTAATATTATTATTTCTGTAGTACGTGGAGTACAACTATTTTTGTTCGTTTGTAACTACACTAATAGTGTTTATAATATTATAAGTGGAAAGATTTGATTTTAGTTTGTTTGTTTGTATTGATTAGGTTCCGAGACTATTGCACCGATTTCAAAAATTCTTTTACCATTCGTATGTAGGATTCGATTATCACTGATGAACATAGGCTATATACAATATACTACTACTTATACCGCATATAAATAGTTGGGTTAGTTTACCTACATTAAGTCAGTGACAAGACGGTCCGGTAAAGACTTCCTGACTACAACTATTCAATCTTATCTCTATAAATGTATGTGCTAATGGCATTCATTGTAAATGCTATTCTAATGAAGGGGTTTAGACTTAACCCTTTGGTGATTATTAATGAACTGATAAGATGGTTGATAACATAATTATATGTATACGATGCTAGTCTAGTCGTTATATAACTATGTATTGAGAGGTTTTAAATTTGAATCACTGAAATTTTTTGAGGATAAGCGTTGTTAGTCATCCCCAATCCCTTTCAGAAAATTACTTACTAATAGACAAGGTGATTTTATTTTTCTATGGTATGTATATTTTTGTACCTATTGTATGTGTATCTATACTATTTTATACATCTATTTATAGTATAATCTTGTGCTTTCCATTTTAAATAAAATACTTTTTAAAGGATTTTAAACGCGGTTTATTATACATTACTTTACATGATTATTTAACCCGACGTTTCGAGCACTTTACAGCGAGCGTGGTCACGGGAGACTGAGATGGCAGTTGTCTTTATGAGTGTTTCAAAAATTGTGTGTCTACCTCCATTTATTTCCCCGAAGATGGTATTTGGAAAATTGGTTCGATTTTTGAAACACTCATGAAGACAACTGCCATTTAAACATACACGGTTAAGTGGAGCACCAGCTTTGGTCTAAAGTTAAATCCGTCCAAAACACAAGTCATTGTTATTGGCAGTGCTTCACTAATCTCCAGAGTTGACTGGGATACGCTCCTTCCTGTTTCCTTATACGGCATTCAACTAACTTACAATAAACAAGTTAAGGATCTTGGCATCTTGATTGATCAGACGCTGTCATGGGACGCTCAGGTAAAAGAAGTGAGTAGGAGGATCTTTGCCTCGGCGAGTACGTTACGACGTTTGCGTAATCTCCTGCCCATCCCAACAAAAATAGCACTGGCACACTCCCTCCTGCTTTCCCATCTTGACTATGCTGATGTTTCCTTCCTCGACCTTTCTGAAGCCCAGTTGGATAGACTTGACCGTCTACAAAACTTTTGCATACGGTTTATATTCGGATTGCGAAAATATGACCATATTTCAGACTTCCGTAAAAAGCTTAAGTGGCTGCCTATCCGACTGCGGCGTAATTCCCACATCCTTCACCTCCTGTACAGTGTGTTGTTTGATCCCAAAGCTCCTAACTACCTTCGAGAAAAATTTAGATTCCTTAACACCAGTTTCACCCGATCCTCTACGAACCTCCTACTATTTGTCCCGGCCCACAACTCATCTTTCTATCACGTTTCTTTCGCTGTACGTGCTGTCCAACTTTGGAATGCTCTGCCATCGGTAATAAGACGGGCACAAAGTTTAAACTGCTTTAAAACATGGTTAAGGATCATTATGTGACATTATCTTAACCTTTGATATTATTTCCATTAGTTGTATTTATCTTCTTGTTTCCGCTCTGTATATATTTCCTCTCTTCCTATCTTCTACATTTAGTATTATAAATAAGTGCCATGTCCCTTGTTCTTGTGCTGCTTTATATATCTATTTATTGTATGTCTATTATTAGTATATATTATATATTATTATGTATATTTATATATTTATAGTTTGTATTTATTATATTTTATTTACTATATATATATATATATATATTTACATTTTTGACTTGTATTTATGTATTATGCGTATGTGTAGTTGGTATATATTATTTTGTTTTTTTTTCTTCCTCTCTCAACATTTTTCTAGTCTTGCTTTTTATCGCCGACCTATTTTATTTATAAAGATACTCTCTTCTTATTGTAAGGGTTGTCTGGTAGAGATCGCTACCGAGCGATAAGACCGCCTTTTGCTTGTTCTGTATTTCTAGTTTTTTATTGGTTTGTACTTTTTATAAGCAATAAAGTGTTTACATTTCATTTCATTTCATTCATTTATTTTAAACATCTATTTATGTTGCATTCATTTGTTTACACTTTGACCTGCCACTTACTAAATACCCTATCCTTTACCAGTGGGTTGCTTGAATGAGATCACTTCTGAGTGATAAGGCCGCTGGTGTGTTGACTGTTTCTTCTCTAACATTTTTCCATTATGAAATTTATTCCGATTATGTCAACATTAGAAGTGTAAATAAATAAATATATTCTTTTAAAAAATCTATTTTTATCGGTTTAAAAAACACCAAATACCCTTCTAAAAATAATATTTAAAATAACATAATTATTTCTTTGCCTATTAACACGCGCTCCCAATTACGAATATTTACACCTATTACGTCTAAAATCTGAATTCACACATCTTTTGAAGCAATTAACAATTTTGGAGGATCTTCATTAATTTATTGTGTGTACATTAGTAATACCCGTCTTTCATGACTGTATGAAGTCAGGCTTTTGTATGGATGTGACAATATTTGGAATATTAAACTCGTTACAAGGTTATTAAGGGATTCCTCTCTTTGCGGCGTTTTCAATTTAAAATTACATACGATAATAATATGGAAAGATAATAATATTTTTAGTATCTCTCGTTATGGGTTGCCTGGAAGAGATCGCTTTAAGCGATAAGGCCGCCCTCTGTACATTTTGTGTGAAAATATTCTCTGTATAATTTCTGTATTATTGGTGTACAATAAAGCATTTTTATTATTATTATTATTAGAGATAAACGTGTAAATTTCAAGGGGAAAAGGCAAAGCATTTAAAGATACATGCATTTGTATAAATGACTTCATAGTACAAAAAGTTCTTACATAATATTATTATATGGAATGCACTAACGTTCCTCCACATTTCTATTAGGATCAATCCGAGATTAGAACTCGAGATCCCACATCTGTAAAGAAGCAATCACTAGGCAAACGTGGGGCACTAACAAGATGCAGCTTCACTAACATCACACAATTTTACGACATACGAGTATAATATGAAGGTATTATTGACGACCCGATTGGCGCATAGTCTATGGCGATGGTGTATTGCACAGGAGGGTGTGGGTTCGATGTCCACGAGTAGAAAATTATGATGTGATGAACATTGTTATTTTCTATTGTCTGGGTGTTTATCTATAGTATGTATATATTTTTAAAAAAAGTATGTTTAAGTTTGTCTATGGCACTAGGTAGCATTGTGTTAAATGTCCAGAAATATTTATTTATTTATTTATTAGCGTGTAATCACACTCGCAGATAAGGGACCATGTTAATGACGATTTACTTCAGCCGATATTTGTATTTAGGTTTGATTATAACTGAGATAGATACGTTTAAACCAATAGAAAAAACTTATTCCTCTCTAGGTATGACAAAGTGCAACTTTCCATCTCATATAACTTAACGATAAGTCGCATTAGCGTGTAATCGCATTCGTAGATAAGGGACCAGCTTAATGACGATTCACTTCAGCCGATATGTGGGTTTCCCTTCAAATATTACTGAGATAGCGCCGACTGTTTGCTAACTGAAGGCAAATGACATCATAATTGTGTTCTTCGAATTTAATTAAGAATGTTTTTAGATGATGCTGTAAAACATCAGAGATTCTACCAAAAAAATCGATGAGAAGGTACAGTGACAGAGGACAAAAATGTAGAGAATTATTGATTGAAAATAATTACAGGATTAACTTTTACCCCTATAGTGATGTCACCCCATTTCTACCCATGGGTATCGTAAGAGGCGTCAGAGAGTAATTCTTCGTAACATATTCAAAAAAAGCTATAAAAGAGTGGGAGAAGAGCATTACACAATTGGACCAAGCTCGCACCGGTGAAATTACTCCACTACTCCCCATCGAAGGAAGGGGAGGATTCCCCTTCCTTCGAGCCGGTAAGGTATCTACGACTCTTTGATGTTGTAGATGTTCATGGGCTGCGGTCAGTCACTTAACATTAACCGCATGCACTGCTTGCCTGCTACATCATAAAAAAGGATCATAACATTTTTTACATGTATACAATACACGTTTAATTTATTTTACTTCCTAATTCCTATTATTATACCTACCGAACGAATATTGATGGAATTTCGTATATTGACTGGCTATTAGCTAAATTACGGAATAATTCCAAAATTAATAAAAAGCTGCAGGCATAAACAAGTAATAAAATATATTTTACAGTACAAAAGAGTTACAAATAGGAATTAAAATAGACACAACGTTCACTTTGTCTTAAAAAAACGATAAACCGAATAACTGGGTCAGTGCTTTTATCAATTCAAGTTTATTTTGCGGCGGTAAATTTTATAGCTATCCCTTTTTTGTGGTGAAATATGAAACCAACCAGGACATAAACAAACCACGAAACAATATTTGAAAAGTTTGCTTTGCCGCAGTGTTGTCTATTTTAATAGCTACTGAAATATGTTAGACGTATTTTTTTTATTGTAATTAATTATTTAAAAATATTTCCGTTGACGAAGGAAAAACCTTTTTATTCATATCATTAGCAAGATAGAAATTGTCATCAGCGTTAGTTTTTATAATTATTGTTTTAAATTTAAACAGCAAATAATTTTATTTGGAAGTTTTTAAAACTTTCACGAAACGAGGTCTCAGAGTCCAAATGGCCGGGCGGTTGTATATGTTTGTATGTAAGTATGAAAAACTTGAGTATCGTTTATCCGATCTTGAAAAATTTCATATGATAGTTTAGACAAAAGGAAATGTCGAATTCGAAGATGAGCGCAGCCGGGTGGAGGGTAACGGAGATAGGAGGGTTGAAATAGATGATTTTCATATGAATATAGCCGAGTGTGGTATCAAATGAAAGGTTTTGATTTATACATTACAACGCGAGGTCCAGCTCGGGGCGAGTCACTAGTTTAATTAGTTAACAGTTATTGTTAATGTTTTTTAAATTATCACTATATTATAATTATCATAATTTGTACACAGTATTTTTTTGGTTTAAATCACTAATAACATATCTATGATAACCAAATTCATTAATTTCATAATAATTACCGTATTAATATTTTATAAGTAATCGTTTTAAATGGAAATTGTCCAAAATATTGAATTCATTTATACTGAAATTCGTGAAATTTCAGCTACAACAAATCATTGTTTGTGATATCACTCGGAGCTGGTATCTCGCTCCGTCGCGTCCAAATATTTAATGTTTTCATTTTAATAAATAAAATAAATAAATTTCACTCGTTTAGTGTCATACCCTATTAATGTGTATGTTTTTAGAATAGCACTCGATTAATTTTTGATTACATTAAAATCGATTTTAGAACGTTTTGTTACGATTGTTCCGCCTTTGATACTAACAAATTGATATCATGGTTTCCAAAAAATATATATTTTTAATGTATATTGTAGGCAGTATTTGACATAATAAGAATAGAAAAAACGATAGATTACAACTAATTAAGGCGTAAACATTACCTTTATTGCAGAAAAAATGATGTTTTTACATTATCAAACTAATGATGTTTCAGTATTTTTTCTTTTTTATTAACCGACTTACAAAAAAAGGAGGAGGTTATCAATTCGACCGTATTTTTTTTTCCGTATTGGAATGAAAAATGATTTATTTAAATAATGAAACAATATTTTACACAGAACACAGGTTGTGTTAGGTGGTCACCCTCTTCCTAAACTAGAAAATCATTACAGTAAGAAAGAAGAAAGAAGTAGAAAAAATAAAGTGTGTGTGTGTGTGTGTGTGTATTAGTTATGAGAGATAAAATGTTATGTACGTATCAGAATGGAGATATTGTATTGTACCAATAAACCTTAATTCCTAATACACAAGGAATTTCTACGTACTATTTTAACGTGTAATACATGTGGTAACTATTACAGGCACGCCACCGTCGATCGATTTGTAAGGCACAGCTAAATTACGCCTGAGATGTACACGCGAAGTAATTTAGAACTAGCGACCGCCCTTGACTTTGAAGAAAATATACATTTCAATACGTAATTTATGTAAATCACCAAGCATAATCTCGTTGCTTCAGTGGTTAGTGAAGCGTTGCAGCTGTAAAATCGTGTGTTCAAGCCCCGAAGGACATGTGAGAAAAATGTCTCAGCGCGGTAACGTACAGAACCTTTATCATCGATTATTAACCTCACGTTGTAATGTATAAGTCAAGACCTGTCATTGGATACTATATTTTGGTATATCGGTATTCAACTCGCCTATATGACGACCCGATTGGCGCAGTACAGGAATGGTCAATTGCGCCGGAGGGTATAGGTTCGATCCCCACGAGTAGGAAATTATGATGTGATGAACATTGTAATTTTCTACTGTGTGATGAATTTATCCTTAGTATGTATGTATTTACGAAAAAGTATGTTTAAGTATGTCTATGTATTTAGTTTTCATAATACAAGCTTTGCTTAGTTTGGGACTAGATGGCGTTGTGTTAAATGTCCAGGAATATTTTTTTTATCGAAACTTTATCAGGATTGGACTAACGCTATTCCCGACATTCATGGTTGCATATAAACACACAAACACACAGTCATTGGGCCATCTCGACTCTGAAACCTCGCTTCCTCGGTCAGTTTCATTCCAAAGTGAAAACTATTGATATTTCAAGAGTTTAAAATTTATATACAGAGTAAATTAAAAAGTAGACTATAATGTATTTACCCGACGTAAGCTCGCGTATATGAAATATTGAAAACAAATATTGCTAAAAGGGTAACGTTGGAGTTGATCCAACATTTCGTAAAAATATACTGCAGTATTTCCATGAAAACAATGTTCAGGGAATAAACAATGTAGTATAAACTGATGGACTTTATTATTTTAGAAAAATTATACCAATCTATTTAATTACCCCTTACATAGTATTGTTTGTTAATTAGTAAATATTAGCTTCATTAACGGCCGTATTCAATAATGTATCAAAGATTATGGATGGATTGCAATCTCAGACTAAATGACATTTGATTGTCAAAAGTCAAAACTAATGATATCCGTCGACAGCGTATTGAAATCAAAGTGCAAATAGATAGATTTAGTAAGCAAAACAAGGAATAGATAGAATATTGAAAACGGCCGTAAGTGACTAATTATTGAACGTAGTAACTAGTGACTCGCTCCGAGCCAGACCTCGCGATGTAATGTATAAATCAAGACCATTTATTTGACACCACACTGGACTATATTCATATGAAAATCGCGTATTTCATCCCCTCTATCTTTATTATCCCCCCACTGATGTCGCTCATTTTTGACCTCTAGATTTTTCTTTATCTATACTATTTAGGTACAAAATTTTAAGAAGATCGGATAAACAATACTCAAGTTATCGTCGGAGAAAGATTTTCTTACATGCCTGCATACTTACATATACACATTTTTTTATTAGGTTCACATACAAGCATTCAACCATACTATTGCCTGGCCATCTCGACTCTGAGACATCTGATAATGAATAAGTTCGCAACATCCAATCAGTGCAAATTACGGCGCGAAAAATCATAGGAAACGAGAATTGTCGGCGTAACAATTAATCTGTCGAGTTAGGACTAACCTATTTAGAGATAATTGTATTGTATTATGATTTGGTAACTCTGACTACTTCTACGATTATAATATTACTTCCTATCTATTAAATAAATTATTATATGTATGAAGACTGCGTTGTAAAAGAAATTTCGAATTCCCTTGAAAAAAAGTGGTAATAATTCGAGGTACTCTTTCCATAAAAGATTTAGGACTTCGTTTTAAATTTTTTTGTGTACGAGCTTATTGAAAGAACTTCACAGTGTCATTTCAGAAAGCGACTTATATGACATCGAATTTAATTGTAAATATAAAAGTCATTTTATATTACCGTTTAAACCTTCCTTGAACTAACATAGACATTTCAAAAGTAAAATTAGCCAAAACAAACCCGCCATTATCGAGTGTTAGATTGCTACGAATTTGCTAAGTAATAAACTATCAATTTGCAGCAATTGATAGTTTATTACTTATATTATATATGCAATAAATATATACTTATAATAAACAAGTTTTCAACATCCAATCAGTACGTATTACGGCACGAAAATCATAGAGATTTGTCGGCAAAACAATTAATTTGCCGAGTCGGGAGTAACCTGGGGGCTTAGACAAGTGGCAAAAACGCTAATAGAATAGCTTAATAAATGTATGGAACTGACATATCGTTTCGATACTACTTTTTTGAGCTAAAATTTGGTAGCTAAGTGGCACTTTTGATAATAGACAGATGGCAAAAACGCTAATCGATTTCATTGTTCAATATATGGAATTGACAGATCGTTCTTTTTTGAGCTAAAATTTGGTAGCCAAGTGGCACTTATGACAATAGAATCCTTAATGTGAGCGGTACTTTTGTTTGATTCTAGGCGATTGCAAAACCCCTGTAGTTTATAGTAATCTACAGTGGTAAATAAGAGAGAAATTAATTGATTTGATTTCATTGATATAATTTTCTTGAAATGTTGTT
>LQNK01001252.1:60833-71870 GCA_001586405.1 Phoebis sennae
TTGTATAAATGAGCGTTAAATTAAATTATATATAATTAATGTCATATTTTTTATAACAACTATGTTCATTTTGTAGTCTACGCGAGCGAAGCCGCGGGCAAAAGCTAGTAATAAATATATTTATATTCAGCGCATACAGTAATATAACCTTGTGATCTCTCTATTTTTATTGTTCGTAATATTCACAATATGCAAATGTACATTGAGTACAAAAATGCATGTTTTTGAATTTAGAAACCATTTGTTAGATATATGTAGAAAAAAAAATATTGAAAGGGTTAATAATTTTTGAAGTTAACAATACGATACCATACAATTATCGTCTAAAATAAGAAAATAACTATCAGAAAATTATAATTTATATACTTTATAGTTTGCAACAATTAAGTCTTACAATTTTGATATATGTGACGAGCAAGACGCCAAACTAATACTTTGATATATTACGAAGTGCATATAAGTTTACAAGTATTAGCTTGAACTTACACCAGCATGCACCTTGCTGCTATTATTACTTGCTAAATTAAAGTAGTTTAATAATTATAGTGTTTTATGTGAATTTGAGACCTTAAGAGAGAAATTTGCTAACGTGAAAATGTTGTAATTTTTTTCTTTTCATTCTAGTCATTTATACTAATATTAAAAGCAGGAAAGATTTGTATGTTTGTATTGAATAGGCTCCAAAACTAGAGGACCGATTTGATGATTCTTTGAGATTCCAGGAATGACGAAGAATTGTTTTCATCCCGAAAATCCTGCGGGAACGGGATATATACACGGGTGAAACCGCGGCGCTCAGCTAGTTTGTTTATATGATTTTAAGTATTGTTAGTAACATTTGCAACTGAATTGTCAATGTTATGATAGTTTAATATGCTGGTGCCATCTATATAATTGATTATAGAATATTATTTTGTATTTAGTCTTGGATTTTGTAAAGAACCTGCCTTAGTTATCTTTGCATAGTATTTAATATTGTTGTAAATTATTATTGGAAATTGTCATAAAATATAACTAGGGCTATGGATCTGTTGTTTATGATAGTTTCACGTATCGTCAATTAAATGGTGTGTCATTGACAATTATAAAATAGATTGTAAGGGCTGTACTCGCCCGTTTCTGTAACAAGACGTTGGATAATAGACATGTACTTTCAAGTGCTGTTTCATTGGAAATGATTATCAACAGTTAGTATAAATTTTAGACGATTATTTGAAAATAGTTAGTAGAGAGTGTAATGTTCATTAAAAAAACCGGCCAAGAGTCAGCCTCGCTCGGTTTTGTACCATTATTGTTTAGGGTCTCCTCTTAATATATATTTTTTAATTTTAAAAGTAATTGTTGTAGCAGTAACGAAAATAGATAATTTGTGAAAATTTCAGCTTTCTTGCTATCATGGTTTATGAGATACAGAAAGGTCGCGTGTTCACCTTTTAGGTAAGGAATATTAAAAATTATGTTTGCATAATTTCTAAATTAATAAAATCCAATTTCTTATTTGCCATGATGTATAATTTTAAATTAACATCAATCAACCTAAATTGAATATACTCGTACTATCAATATTATAATTACCAATAAGCTGTACAGTTAATTTCGTCTACGACGCTACGCCTGCTACGGAATCTACGCGACGTAGCTCAGTTCTACGAACCGAGGTTTATCTATGTAAGTATATATCTAGGTAAGTATATTAATGTGAACGGGTTATCTAATTCATTGCTTATGATTTATTTAAAGACATCATTTCTGAAAAGTAAAATCACCCACGTAAATCTCTTTCAGGTATGATCTATTTTTTGAAAGAAAAATGTGGATCAAGGAAATTCCGCGGAAAATAAAAAATAACTCAACGTTGGCGTTTCTAAAAATAGTATTTCTTGATATAATTAAACTGTTAAAAATCGTGCCTTTTGATGATTTTTTTATATGATGAACCAAAAGGCGAAGTGGATATAGCAACGCAAACGGTATATTGAGTAGGCAGATGTTGGTTCGAACCACAAAAATAATTTTTAGTCCGCGCAGCTTGGCTCCCGTAGAAAAAATATTAAGCCTATAAATTATAAACCCTATAATATGTGAAAATTTAGTTTTCTAATCTTAAAATAATTTTTGCAATCGGTTCAGTAGTTATAATGTGAAACATTACAAACATACATACAAATACACGAATGTGAAATCTTTATAATATTAGAGTAAATTTATGTTTTGTGCGTCGTCTGTGTTAACCAGGATATGTGATATGAATTATTTGTTACAAATAACATCCATATTTATTCAGCAGTTATTGCTTGGTAGAAAAATAAGCACCCAAACATAAATTTCTGCCCGTATGGCGTCGGGTTAGAATACCCACGCGTATCCACCATGTACCCGTGTGTGTCGCCACCCCATTTCTACTCGTGGGTGTCGTAAGAGCGTGATTCTACTGAATAACGTCTTCAACAATATAATAGTAGGGAGCCGAGCATTGCAGGATTCAGCCAAACGGTGAAATTAGCACCCTCCCCAGCAGAAGACCCGCGGCCTGGAGCAGTCTTATACTGTGTTTCGTACGGTGATCAAGTGTCCGAAGGCCTGTATTCTCCTATCCTGTTCCACTCTTCTCCCAGCTTCTCATCATTAATCTTCTTATCGACACCCTTCCTTCAAGCGGGGAAGGCATCCGCGACACCTGGATATTGTAGATGTTCATGGACTGCAGCCAGACACTTACAATATCATGTGAACTGCATGCTCCATTTGCCTGCCAAAGCATAAAATAAAAAAAACATAACCTAACATGATCAGATCCTTAATAATATAACTCGTAGACACATTCCAACCACTAAGAATGTTTTTCTTCGTTAACTAAAACGATTACCAGATAAGCCGATGCAGGAACATAATCCAATAAATTTAAGACTTCGTACACATAAATCAATTAAGGAAGTCAGGAGTTTTATGTAATCCCTATTAGTGGATAAAGCCGGGAAATTGAGTAGCGTGAAACCAATTCTTAAAGGCTTAGAAAAACCGTTTACATGTAGATTTTGTGTCTTAGGTATATCTTACGGAGTCTTTAACAAGCGATTTTTCAGAGCTTTAGCGTAACTTGGGGATGTGTGTTAAGAGTATGGGAGACGAGATTAGAGTTTTCTTAGGTGATGCTAAAAATATTCTCTGTGAAGTTTCTTAAGTTTGTTGTTTTTATTTTGGTTGCTTATAATCTATACATATAATAAAACAGTAACCGAATCATTTCTGTACATTGAATATTTTTCAAAAAGAGTAATTGGTATGCAATATGTATGTTCCATAGATACCAAATCCATGGTTAGAAATTTTTTTTCTGTTTGTCTGTTTGTCTATCTGTTTGTCTGTTTATCTGTTTGTATGTGCGTCAATCACGTAATAACCACTGGGCAGATTTTGATAAAATTTCACATGCTGATAGACCGATATTAGGTGCAACTTATAGGCTACATTTTATTTGAAAAAAATATTTTTAAGGGTGGCTCTCCATACATGTAATCGGAGGGTAGAAAAATAAATTCACGAATACACCATTAAATGAGGTATCATTGGATAGGTCTTTGAAAATAAAATACAAGTTTCTAAATACATTTTTTGCTGAAATAAATATTTTTTGACATATACGCTTCTAAAGTTGTGAAAATGCCATACCACGTGACAATATGAGATTTTGGTTGAGTTGCGGATATGCCTCTTTATAATCTTAACGTATAGATTAAGACATTAATAACACTGAATAAGTTTTCAAAAACTTTCAAAAAATAACTTACTCTCCACCCGCGGCTTCGCTCGCGTGGGCTACAATTTTCTGTATAGCGAAGAGGCGAGCGAGATTTTTGTTAAATCTATTTCCATAGAAAATTATAAAAAAAAAACCTATAGACATGCGTATATATCAGCGGTCCTGCGACCCTCATTTTTTACACTTTTGTTTTGCGCCTCTACAAAATACAGAAATTAGTAGCCCATGCGTGCGAAGCCGCGGGCGGAAAGCTAGTTTTTCTATACGCCACTAACATCGTTTTCTTCTCTTGTCAAAAATTATATACAGAGATTCATTTTGCCAAACCAAAACTTGCAAACAATATTGAAAAAACTCATATGTACTCTATTAATAACTTTTAAAATTAATTATTCTGATCGATTTGTTACTAAACGTATTCTGAAATTACAATAGTTTTATATAAATCAGCAATTTTAAGCTATATTTAAGTATCGTCTAAATTATATTATGATAAGATATACCGATAAGTCTCAACTGCTCTCGTGACAGTTACAGAAAGATTTACGTCTGTAAAAGTCTGAAAAATTACAATTCACATCATTATTTTCTCATTTCGCCTCCAATTTCGGCGCCCCTTGAGTCTCGTGTGGCCAGGGTAAATCCTTCGTTGATAATGATTTAATAGTGACAGTAAGACACAAGAAATGTATATAGATTTATATAGATCACAAAGTGTAATTAAGACCAACTTTTGTGTGAAACATCATTTTGACATTACAATGGTAGTTTATAGATTCATTTACGAGCACAGATTAAATTACGTAAACGTTGATATATGTATAGATCTGAGTGTTGAAACAAAGAATCGGACGAGAGAAGACTACACGCAACAGATATGCGTGTGTTCAGATGGATGTGTGCGTAACTAGATTGGATAAGATCAGGAACTAGTACATAAGAGGGAGTTTGAAGTTAGTATCAGTGACGGGAAAAATAAGGATTGACAGATTAGCGCGGTATGAGCATGTCGTGAGAAGGGATGAATATAAATGTGCATGGTGTGAGATTTAGCCCTCTACATCTCACACCATGCACCGAAGACCGAAGAAAGTGCGGATGGATTATGTGAATATGAGTGTGAAAGGTGTGACTAAGGAGATGGCTGCTGATAGAGAAGTATGGAAGAAAAATACATGTTGTGCCAACTCCTATTAGTGAGATAAGGGGGAAGAAAGAAAGTAGAATATATTGAGTTTCATGTTCGCTATACAACTTAGACAAATGTACAGAATAATCTAGAGAGGAAGTATTTAAAATATTTAATTACAACACTTAATAAAACTCTATCAAACTACTTTATTATTCTGCTACTTACGCTGTCTATAAATTCCAGCTCTAATTAAATAAAAATAATGACATAATCCCGTGTAAAATCCGCTAAAATAATTTTAATTCTAGGAAAAACAACACTGAACGAGCGAGTGCTTTTAATCCCTCTCAAACTTTAAAGAGTTGCAATTTCCTCGACTGTTCAAAACCCTCAACTAATTAGCGTGACGTACACGTCACTAATTAAGCATTCTATCATAGCGAGATTTTAAACTTATTTATCCTCGAGGCAGATCCGTTTTTCTTTCTGTCCTAGCGCATACTTTTCCATTTCGTTGTGGAGGTGCGCGGGGCGCGGCGGGGCGGGGGGTCAGGACACGCGCGTTGGAGGCGCCCCAGCCAGTTGCCCCGGCTATGATCGAGTGTGCGCTTGTCGGTGTGACAATTTAAAAAATAGTGACCTATAGTATCTGTGACGTGAGTGGATGCAAACCTTTAACGGTTTTGTGACTTGTGAATGTGATTGTGACACAAAGTTGGCTTTTTACGAACCCTTTTTATTTTCCGGTAAGTGAAATTTTTAGGGTCGACCGGCTCTGCCAGCTAATTATGTTGGTACACTTAACGTGTTGTAATGATTGCAATGTGTCCTTGAACTGAGCCCTGCAATACTCCTTTTCTACCTGTAATTACGGAGTACCTAATTAAGTTCTACAATTAAAAGCAATGCCATACAAAATTAAATAGTTATTGATGAATATGAACTATAATATGCATAAATGAATTATTATGAAACGTAATTGTTTCTTATTTTTAGCGAGTAACAGAAATAAATTAATAAAACAAAATAGCATACCATCTATGATGGGCTTTTCTTTAATAATAATTATAGGCACATTTACAGGTATTTCGGAATAGGATAGCATCCGGCATCAATTCTGAATAGTAACAATATCTTTATTCATTATACTAATTTCATTTAGTATATTTTAGGTAAATAACTAATTTAAGTGCTTATAAAACATTTTAGATTAAATGTGAATCATTTATAATAATATTTAAAGCTGTCTTTTAAAGAGTCATGATTGATCCACGCCTTTATAAAATAATATCATCATAAATTGGGTTTTCAATTTATGGTTTTAATGGCTGATCGATAAATAGGTCTTCCTTATATTTGATTTTATGGTAGTATAAAGTTTCGTTTTCCTTAACATGAACGGATGACAAAAATTTCAATTTCTCTGAATAATTTTTCTTTTGCAAAAAAATTGCTGATTAGCATCGATGCTATTAAAAACCAAGATATAGTTTTCCCGTTTTCATCAGGAATCAAAACCGGGATCCTTCCGTCTAACACCATGGCGTTATCATCAAAAATGAAAGAAGTAAATTATCACTAGTGGCCCACTCAGAGCAAGATCTCGCGTTGTAAAGTATAAATCAAGTCATTTTATTTGATACCGCACTCTGCTATATTCATATTAAAATCGCCTATTTCACGCCCTCTATCTTCGTTACCCCCCACCGATTGCGCACATTTTTAGTCAAGATTTTTTATAATCTTTACTATTTGCCTACAAAATATTTATTACTACCTTATATCAAGATCAGATAGATCATACTCGAGATTACTATTTACCCCTCTACCTTCATAATCCCCCCACCGATTTTGCTCATCTTCGAAATCGATACACAAACATACAATCGCCCTTTTCAACTCTTAGACCTCGTTTTGCTCTGTGAATTAGGTATTTATCTTCTCAATATACCTCAAATTCGTAACTAAAAGTCAACATTACGCGATATCACTCGTAATATACGCTATCACTTTAAACGTCCACTGAATTCACTAAAGGCTGCTACGTGTCCCTTGACCACTTCCTCCGGGCAAGGAATTACGTGCTTCGAATAATAACTGGCCAAAAATTATTTTAGTGGATATATTGCAAATGCATAGAATCTACTGGTGTGAAGAATAAATAGTTTACCGTCTTCCTAAAAACCGAGGCCTTCGATTGTATGCCTATATTTTTAGAATTTAATTTATTGATTGATCAAATAATACGATTATTTCAGAGGACAATATTTCGCTTAAGTCAGTTAAGTTCTGTGATATAATGACGGCATCTGAATTCGGACTTTAATTACTTCGCCCATGGGCGGGTCAATTATTGGAAGACTAAATATATAAGCGAGGAGGTAGCTTGAAGTATTTGTATACTATAAAAACGGAATGAATAGATTCAGTTTTATACAAATTGTGTCTGATTCTACCCTTTACTAATACTCTGGATGATTAAACCCTTCATCGGAGGAAGAACGAAATAGATTTCGCATCGTGTGGATTGTATCAATATATCTGATTTTAAAGCAACGTAAAAATTATACAATAGAAACCGGTATATCGAAATCATATCCTTTATTCCCAACCGGTATATAATATTCAAAATAAAATACGTGCGGTTGCAACTACAATGGAAAGTTCGCATTCAAAAGCTGCATATTAACAATTAAATCAAATTAGTATTTGAAACGTTCCACCGCAAACCCGCAATAATTTCGTGTTCCCACTGACTTTTATTGGTACTAATGTAACGCAGTTTACGTGTGGTTTGTTGGTGATAATTTTGAAATGCGTTTGGAAGAAAGTTGTGGTTAGTTATCGGTAGGAAATTACACTCCATCGAGGAATACCACACCTTCGTAGATGTTATTAGCATAGTGATGGGGCTCGGGTTCGCCGTCTATTCTTGTATTATTTCTTCACTAATTTGAGTTCTATCCTTCTGATACTATGAGTGTTCATAGATGGTGATGATACGTATCATCAGATCCGAATGGTTATTGATTTTCACCTACGAAAAACAGTTGTACTTGAACGATGTTACAAACCAAATTTTGTGTATAATATGTGAGCAGGATAAACCTTTTAACAGATACTTGAAGTTTTAATTAGCGTGAGCGAATATTCAGCTAAAGATTCTTTGATAATTACAATTACAATTGTAAGCCAATCGAAAACATAATCTAACAGATTGTTTTAACATTATATAAAAGTGAGTAAAAGGGAACGCTTTCAAGATAAACGAGATATAGAAGTAGAGTTGTAATTAATTATTTTTTGGTTAAACTAATTGGTTTAGGATCAATATGGTAACGGAATGTAGGCACTTGAAAAATATATTGCTTGAACATTTCGAAGTAACTGTAAAGTGATATACGGATGCGATTAACAGAACGGGCCGAGATAAAGAAACAAAGTTTCGTGTTCCTAATGATATGATATTGTGGTTAGAATCAATACGGTAGCAACGGAATGAACCCTATGGTGTAATAAATAATTAATAATCTAAGATAATTTTACAATTTATAGAAGCAACCATCAGTAGGTTTATTCCATTCGTTATTACAACTTAATGATATTTCAGATTGATTGATTGGAAGTATACGGTCATTACGGTAGAAACAGAATGAAGATGGATAAAATTGCCATAACGAACAAGAAAGAAAATACATCTTTGGGATGACATTGCATAATATCCTTACTTCCTTACTAATGTTATCAACGTGAAAGTAACTCTGTCTGTGCGTTTGCCTTCTTCACACCTAAGCCACTGAACCGCTCTGGATGAAATTTTGAACAGAGATTTTTTGAAATCCCAGGGAAAGGGGAGATATACTCGCTTAAAACCGCGAGGCATAGAAAGAATGTGAATTAATTAATGTTCCAAATATGTTTCCACAGTGGTTTAGCGGAATTCTAACATAATCTTTGGTTAGCATTCAAGCTAATTTTCAGTAGACACCTAATTAAGTGGCTCACTCACGGCAGCAACGGATATTATAGATCAAGGAAAAATAAGATATGGCGCAAAATTTTGTAACTGTTTAACAGAAACAAGAGGAGCAGGGTTGTACCCAATTATGTCTTGGTTAGACTAATTGTTATGGGAAAGGTTAACCACGCTCTTACAGGATCAATAGGGGAGCAACGTAATCAACACTTGTACACATTTATCTTGCCATACCTTTACATTATGTAAATTGGCGCATAGTATCGTTGGTTTTTTTACAACATTTTTTATTTTTATTTTATTTAATAGCACTTTACACCAACGTAGGTTATTGAATATCTTTGTTACCTTTTAACTTTTGAATCGCGATAATAATTGATTCATTGATTAGCATTGAAATACTTTTACGCCTTATTCACACAGAGGGCGGGCGCGAGTTGTGACGCTAGGAAGGCGGGTCTTTTTTCTTTGTATTTATATGAAACCAACCCTACATGCTTTCGGTGTGAAGTATTTCATATAAATACACAGCCAGGACCCGGGCCTCCCTATATATCGGGAATTGTAGTGAAAGTTAATGAGTGTATATAAACGCTGAAATTTTTGACAAATGATTTAAGAAGCATATTCACCAAAGATGTCTTAGTGTGGAATACGACTGGGCGTATTTATCCAATATTTCAACAACTTAGAGAAATTTTCAATGTAGGACGCGAACGTGGGCGTAAAACTCCAGCTCTTAAGATTAATGAATACACGTATGCTGAGTTATATCTTTACGATACGTGTAATAATATTATATCGAATAAAAAGAATATACC
The DNA here is from genome assembly GCA_001586405.1 of Phoebis sennae. Lineage (NCBI taxonomy): Eukaryota > Metazoa > Arthropoda > Insecta > Lepidoptera > Pieridae > Phoebis > Phoebis sennae. The sequence goes on from LQNK01001252.1 coordinate 70,523, forward strand.
TTTCATCTCTATATAATACAGATCCACAATTTTCCATAACGCAATCGTACTGGCTTACACCTTTTTTATTTGCCTTGAAAAGCCCGATATTCACCCGTTATAATAAAATGTATATAAATAGCACTCACATTGATCAGATCTGGGTTTGTGTGAATTATTCACGGCTACCGGTCCGGGACGATATTGATTTGTTGGAAATAGCTGAAAAAGGCCTATTTTGTATATTTTATAGACTGTGAATCTACGATTGAACGGCATTAGCTTGCATATTAAATTAGTACATTGTAAAGCTTCACTCACATTTTTGGTGTTGAAACACGAACCTAATTTAATTAAATTAGGTTAGTAAAGTTGACTACATAATTTTCAATATAAAACCAATTTCAATAGGAACCGATAATAGTGAATTATTGACGGCAAACGACCTAGGATGATGTTTATTTGTTGTAAATAGCAAAAAAGGTCTATTTTGCTATATTTTATAGGCGTTTGAATCTCCGATTGGACGGCTCGCGCTTACATATTAAATTAACACTTTATAAACTTTTATTCACATTTTGGTGTAAACTAGTAACGTTACAGTTGACTACATAAAGTTTGATAAAAAACTTGACTGATAATAAATATATTTTACAAAATTGTTCTATATACTATATTTATAGTACAATAATAATTTTGTGCATATTTGCCCACTGTGTGCCATATTTTCGTAATATACCGCAATGTATCATAACTAAGGTGTACAAGCAAGTGATCTCTTATGGGTCTGAAACCTGGTTATTTATTTATTTTTTATTAAGGATCACAAAAGGACTGCTACATAACAAACTTACTTCTAAGGTACAGTACAATCAAACCTGGCATATGCACATCCATTAATTGGTGACCACGGCTTACTATTCAGAAGGCTCTCTGTCACCCAACGAATAATAAAACAAGCCATCGTAGGAGATTCTCTGCGAAATAGAATCCGAAATCAGGATATCCGCAGTAGAACAAAGATCACCGACTATAGGATCTCCATGTTGAAGTGCCAATGCCCTGTTCACTTAGCACTAAGGTCTGATGGTCGCTGGAGTGTCCACGTTTTACAATGGTGACCTCGAACAGGAAAGTGTAGCGTTAGACGGCTGTCCACAATATGGACTGATGACCTATTCACGGCCGTTGAAAGTAGTTAGATGTCAGTGGCTAAGGACCGCTTACTTTGGCACTTTTTGGAGGAGACCTATATCCAACAGTGGACGCCATTATTTCATAAATTTCAATGAATGTCTTGTATCTGAAATGTGTGTAAATGTGACTTGCATAGAATAAGTTCTATTTATGGTTAAAGATTATTCTAGGA
>LQNK01001253.1:2488-17134 GCA_001586405.1 Phoebis sennae
CCCCCTACCCGTTCGTACGGTGATCGGGGTCCAGAGGCCTGAACTCACTCTTCTCCCATCCTGTATTACACCTCTTTGAATTATCCATCATTAATCCTCTCCTGTACTTTTACGTTCTTACTACACAAACAAATGTTCAACAACTGTCTTAAAAAACCTTAGTACAAAAGGTTGTTTTAAGTATTGAATTAAATACTTTTTTACACTATTTCCACTATTTATTTAAAAACATTATTTAATTACAACCGGTTTGAATTGATTGATCGGTCTGAATGAATTTGAAATTGAAATTGTAAAAAAGTCTCTAATTCAATACTTAAAATGCAATTCCACCAAGAAGTCACAATACAATCTATTAATTAAAAGGTTGTTTAATGATGGTTCAGAACAGGTGCTGCTTAGACAATGTCTAAAGTATAACACACGACAAGCTTAGATCATTGTTGTTAGGTGTTAAATAAATGTACTTAACATAATTAGAAGTCATTTTTACGAAAACGAATTTAGGAGTTCGCTAGAAACAAAGAGGTAGTAGTAGTATTAAAATAGTACTAAATTCCATGAGCTAAGACCACTTTACCCAGCCACCACTCTGACCAGCTTTTTGGGTAGATGTTCCATACTAGGTAAACTTTTAGGGCCTCACGAATCTTGATAGCCCTCACAATTTTTGCCACTACGTTTCTTACTTCTTCAGTTGCGTCTGCTGAAAGATGCAGCTGACTGATCTGCTTTCAATCTGTGCTATTCTTACAATCGAAATTACGTAGCTCATTCGTTAGATTATTGTACTAATTAAAGGTTTGGAAAACATGTGCAAACATCAATTTTACACTTTACCAACTCTGTATTTGTCAATTTTGTGAATCATTATGTAAATATTAACAGTCTTACTACAAAAACTTATTTAGACATTGATTTAACACCAGTTTAGTTAAAACATTATCTAATAATTTAAGCACGTGTCTAACACTGGTCTAGTTTTGCGTGTGTTTTACTTTAGACAATGTCTAAGCAGCGTTTATCTCTAAACTATCACTAAACAGCTTTTTGTAGGAACGTTTTTTAAGACAGTTTTTGAACAGTTGTTGAACTTTTTTGTTGAAAGTACTTAAATATTTAAGTAACAATAGAACTATACCACGAATAATTACTCGATTAATTACCCTTTTTGAGCTTGTGTATTGCCTGCTACGTTGTTCACCATCGTCCATATACATGAGTTCACAAGTATATTAAATGTACGCTTATATTAAAAAGAGAATTGAAATTTTAGGTTGTGTGTTTGAATTGAAAAGGCTCCGAAACAAGTGGGCTGATTTGAAAAATTATTTTACCATTATCCCTGTTGAACATATAACATTATGGTACATCGAATCCGCGTGCAACAGCTAGTTTACAATACTTATAATTATTTTTCTATTTTATTCATTCATATAGCACGTCGACTTGCCAAACCTAGAAGTGATTTTAGCGTACTAGAACTCGAAGAATTGAATATAATATGTGGTATACACACAGCTCTTGTTTTTATTACGTTGTTATAAAGAAATGAAGATCTGAGTCTGATATTGATTGATCACCACCGTCCATCGAAACCGCGGTAAGTGACTTGTACTTAACATTTATATTGCTATACCTCTTCTTGATGTATCCTTTCCTTGTGCAATAAATAATTATTCATTCAATCATTCCATCGTCCGTGTGCACTGGCAAGTGAAAATAAGCAAAATATTGTCAGTGGTATGGCGAAATGTTGTAAGAATACGCGTAGATCTTTTTTTTTATGTTATAGCAGGTAAGCGGAGCATGCGGTTCACGTGATGTTAAGTGACTGACAGCAGCTCATGAACATCTACAACATGAAAAGTCGCAGATTCCATGCCGGCTTGAAGTAAGGAGAGGATTAATTATGTGAAGTTGTGGGAGGGGAATATACAGGCCTCCGGACACCCCTCCACCGTACGAAACTCACTGCAATAGTATTTCACGCCGGTCTTCTGTTGGGGGGCGGTAATTTCACCGGTGCGAGCTTGGCCCAATCGTGCTTGGCTCCCATTCTTTTATTGCTGAAGATTTTATTTATTTTTTTAGCAGAACTACCCTCTGTCGGTTTCAGAGGTGGCGGTAGAAATGGAATGGTGACACATGTATTGAATGGAGGAATGGAGGCTTTTAAAAGGTTAGAAAAAAAGTAGGTTATTATAAAACAATGTACTTCCGAAAAATAAGTTAAGCAACATCAAACCAAGAATATAAAGGAGTAAAAGTAACCGAAAGACAAGACGAATCGTTTTCATTAACGAGCGGTTATAATCAACCAATCGGCACCAATTTTTCGTAGTTATTCACTTTAGACGCCCAGTAAGACATTGTACTAGCCGCAAGTAAAACGACTCATTTTATATTTATTTTAACTGAACTCACCAGTTGGCGCAAGTGGCGAGTGAGGTCTTGATCCAAGCTGAAATATTGCTTTCCAAGTTTGTTACTAAGATTGGCATTAAAACGAATACTATAATTAAATATAAATAATAATTAATAAATCGAGCATGCCGCGGTGTTGCTTAGCGCCGTTTTGTTCGAAAAAAGGGTTGAAATTACCTTCCGAAAGATAAAACTGTCTCAAAGCCGGTATTAGCAGCTAGCTATAGTAAAAATAATGTTTTATATAAAATACATACAAATAAAATTTTGCAGCCCTCCTATAAACAGCTACGCTACATTAGCGCCTCTAGCGGAGACTTCACACGCTTTAGCCCTCATTCCTCCATACAAGGATCCTAGTCAAATTCCAGAAACCATCCACGTGGAAATAGATGGTAGTTACAAAGTGTTGGAAGCGCTCATAAAGAAAACTGTCTCAGTCGCCCGTAATCACTTCGAAGTAATGTGTTCGAAATGACGGGTGAAATAATAATGTAAAATAATGTAGAATCTAAGATTAACGACATTTTTACACGGTTGTATTTAAATTTCATAAAACTATAATTACCCATTAATGAGAATCAACAAGAAATCGTTCTTTTTACCAACAATAATCAAAATTTACGGTTTTTTGGCAAAATTATCGTAGAGCAATTTATTTATTTATTCATTATATCAATAAAAAAAAGGGATGAGAGGGGATTTCGGTTGTAAATCAGACAAAGATGTATATGTGCTTGCGTTTAAATGTTACAATCCCCGTTTTCAGCAGCGAATGCAATATATTTCAAGCTACCCTTCAATATTTTAACAGGACATCCAGAACCTAAACTTAAATAACAAAGATTAGTAAAATTATTTATTAGTAAAATTAGTAAAATTTACCATTATTTCGTGTTAATGTTCTGAATTTCATTTAAATATTGAAGTTTACCTCGAAGTAGCCAAAAACGCATAAATTAAATGGGTACTTTTACTTATGATTTTTACACCCGTTTCATGGTCAGGCTTTATTGCCTCGATATAAAGAAATTATAGCATAAAAACATTACAGAATAATTATTTTTTTATGTTACAGCAGGCAAGCGGAGCATACGGTTCACCTAATGTTACTTGACTGACCGCAGCCCATGAACATCTTCAACATCAATGTATCGCAGATGCCTTGCCGGCTTGATATAAGAGGAGGGGGTAAGGAAAGGATTAACGATGGGAAATTGGAAGAGGAGTATTGTATTTATTTATATATTTTTTCTAAAACACCCATACAAATACACACACATGCATTTTATTTTAATTAATAAGTTACATCTGTTAGTTATTGCACGCGTGAGCGAATCTTAAGCCGTAACCCTGTAACACAGTCTTAGACTAACAAAGGCTTTAGTTTCTACATTATAAGTTTGTACAGTAACAGGTTTAATAAAAATATTTTATAGTATTACAGAACTCTAACCCAAAAGTAATAATTATCACATGAACTTACGCAATATCGCGAAGAGTGGAGTTATCTAATTCGCGAAAAATATTTAAGATACAAAGTAAAAATGATGCAAAATTGTTAATTGATTTATCATTATCTGTTGGTGTTAATTAATTTCTGGGGATGATGAAACATCTGTAGTTCATTCATCAACATCTTTAGTTATTACCATGCGAATTCGAGTAATTATAATTAAAATATAGCTTAGCATGATTCATACTACTTTTTGAGGCTCTTGTTGTAACTTGTTGTCTTTATTATAGTTGCATGTTAAGATTGTTTATAAATTATTAAATAATGCATGTAATAGTCGTTGGCTTATGCACGGAAAATCAAACGTGTTTATGATTGTATCATTGTAAGATATTTATAATTACAGTCATAAACATATGTACGTATACCTAAATATCTAACACTAGTCTCAAGAGAAAGAGGGAATAAGATCGGGTCCATCACCATACTCACTCCTCAATAAAGGTATTGAAGTTGTAGTATCGCTGGGAAGATAAAAATTAAGAGGAATATAGTACAAAAACAAGCCTGCGGCATACTTAAGAGTGCTTGCGTACCTTTTCGATAGTATTGTACGGAGATTGAGTAACTATGTTAAGTATTAACGCTTATAAAGTTTTCAATAACATTCCGGACACCTTTAAAGAACTTCCCACTAATTTGTTCAAGAGGAGATTGACAAGCTGGTTGATGATAAAACAGTTTTGTGACATTGTAGAATTTTTCAACTATAAATGATTTAACTATGTGTAATTGATTCTATAACTTTGTAACTTATGAACTTATATTGCCTGACTGTAATTGGTAAAATTTGACTTTATTTATAAATAAATATAAAACTTTGATATGTAACATTATCTGTTAAATTGTATTAAATATTGACTTCGTTTAATTATTAACAAAGATATTATAGTAAATGACTTAACTTCAATTTAACATAGATATTGTAATAACATTAAAATTTGCACCTCTGGTATGCAGGCAGAATGTATAAGGCCTTACAAAACTACCTACCTCCTACATTTTTGCAAATAAATGACTTTTGATTTTGATTTTTTTGTGACGAAATTCTCTTTTTATCCATGCTCATTAAATATCTATACTGATATTATAAAGCTGAAGAGTTTTGTTTGTTTGTTTGAACGTGCTAATCTTAGAAACTACTGGTCCGATTTGAAAAATTCTTTTAGTGTTAGATAGCCCATTTATCAAGGAGGGCTATAGGCTATATATCGTCCCGATATTCCCACGGGAGCGAAGCCCTGGTGCGCAGCTAGTTAAATATATGGAGATACGGACATATAGAGCGGCAGGCCCACCGCATTTCCGTCATGACTCAGTCCGCACTCTGTGTAAATAAAACTTCAAGACACGTTACGCTTGTAATTCAACAACAGAACAAAAAAACTAAAGAAATCATCCAAATAATTGGCACGAAAAGGAACGAACTCATCAGAACTAGGTGCAGGCAATCAGCGCTGGTCTTTCATTAGTATTATTGTCGAAATGTTTCCAGTTTAGACGAACCGTATTCACAGATACGTTAGATTTTGTTATTATATTCAAGTACACTAGCACTTGCGTGTGTATTTGCGATTTGAAGAAAAAGTCCATTAAATTCAAAGATATTTTATCATATAAAATTATTATTTAGAAACTGTGTTATTTATATATATACAGCATATTTATATTGTATAAATTAACTTTAATAAATAATTTTATACATTACTTAGATTCATTTGAAATTAACGTATGAATAAAAGAAAGAAAAATTTTACATAATTATATATTTAGAAACAAACCATTATAAAGATAATATGTAACATCGAGAAAATATTTTCTCAAAGTTGCAGTAAAAACCCTGAATTATCTTAAACACAGGGCTTATAACCTGTACCAAAAGTTCAATAGTTACATTATAATTATGAAAAATAATTATTTTCTCAAAATAGATCGACTTTCACCTTGTCATTACGAACAACGAACTGTATAGTTAATTCAATAAACAATAAACAACTAGTATCTAGTGTTTATAAAGGACATCTAAATAAATAAGTTTTTAAACGGTTTATGAATGTTTGCCATTTAATTATTTAATTTTGTACAACACGCGAAATAGTCGTGGTTTTAATTATTAATATAATTAAGTATTAATAACTTATTTTAATTATTTGATAAGTATATGGTAAAATAACTTTTTGCTAAAAAATGGAACCGAGTTTCTTACACTAAAAGGTAGAAAATATATATTTTTGAAATCTTCAAAGTTGGTACGAAATCCTGTTTAATAGTAATCACAAGCACCGAAGATAAAAAGTGATTATTTTTCCAAGAAATTTTAAGAAAAAATTAATACATTGCGCCGACAGTTTTTAAAGCATAAAGTGAAAATAAGGCTTTTGAAACTAAAATACTTTAATTGCTAGTAATTACGAGCTTTTAAGAAATAAAAACATATTTTTCAACCAATTTTGTGTAAAATTAATCGCATGTGGCCGTGACTTCCAAGCTAGACGTACCCTGTGATGTGGGATCCAGTTCCTTCCTATGGATAAAAACTTGCTTGCTTGGTTAACAATGGTTTCTTAATTAACTTAGTTAATATTGTTACAATTTTTTACTTAGCCTAATAGGTATTTAAAAAAATAATAATACCTAAATAACACTAAAAAAAATAAATGGTAGCTTTAGTATAATGATATGTAATTCTATAATTCTATGCCTAAATAAAAATAATAGCAATCGCGTTAATAAACAGAAATGCACTTGAAAATTTTCTTTCGGTGGAGTGACGAAAAATTTCAGATGGGGTATCTGGTTATCTAAGTCTATCCTTTAGCTTAGATACTAAAATTAAATCGGTTGTTTGTAGTTCACATCCGCATTGTGGGAGCTCATCGCTAAATTGACGTAACATCCGTAGGTAAAGGAAATACAACATTTTTCAAAAAATAAGAAGCAAGGCAATCTTTCTCTTACACAACGTATCATGGATATTTGAAAAATTTTACAAAAAAAATCCTTTGTGGTAACATTAGTACTCAATACTTCTTAAATTATTTTAGCAATAAGATTGTATTAACTGTTTTTGATATGAAATTTTATATAGGCGCATAAAAGATTTAGAATTTATAATTTGGTCGTAGAAAGATGGTTCTAATAAAATGAATGAATACAAATGTTTTTCTATTAATTATTGGTTTAATTTTTTGCCAGTTAATATGTCTGTTACTTAAAATTTACAAATATTCCCTTATATATTTAATTCGCAAATGTTTTACATTGAATAATTTTTACGATTTTTCAATTACTTTTTAAATATAAGAACAAATATCTTGCCGACATGATAAATTTTTACTCATTTCATAAATCGGTCCATAGGTTTTGGACTAAAATAAGCAATCTTACTGGCTAAACAATATACTGAGTAAAATTTGATTTTTTGTTTGTTTGTTTGAATTGAATAGGGTCCGAAACTGATTGAATGATTTGAGAATTTGTGTTACCACTGTGATCCTACATTATCAATGTCGAACAAATTCTATATTATAGGTGTAGCTAAAGTTAGTAATTCATAAAATGTAAGTAACAATTCTTCTCATATTAAAATACGAGAGTTTTTACATTTCTATGACTGTTTTCCAATCCTGCCAGAACGACAGATTTTTTTGTTACTAATTAAACTATTGTATATATTGGATACATTTTATCCCTGGTCCAAGCATACAAAGTCGGGAGCAGAAACTAGTAATGACTAATGTAACACGTAATAATAATGTAACATTGGTTGTCCCAAAATGGCGCGCATGACCTTCACCTATTTACATTAATTACTAATTTATTCAATATTTACATACTGCGAATATTAATGAGAGTAGTAGGAAGATGAAATTCTATGAGATTGTATTAAGCTAGCTCTTATCGACAGTATTCGTCATATACTATCTTAGGTTTGTTTTAAATTATTTTCTATAAGCTAGAGCAGGCAAGCGGAGCATGCGGTTCACCTGATGTTAAGTGACTGACCACAGCTCATTAAAATCTACAACATCAAAGAGCCGCAGTTGCCTTGCCGGCTCGAAGGAAGGGTAGGGGATAAGGAGCGGTTAATAATGGGTAGTTGAGAGAGGAGTAGAACAGGATGGGAATACAGTCCTCCGGTCCCCCGCTCACTGTACGAAACACAGTGCCATATTGCTTCACGCCGATCTGATATTTCACCAAAAACTTAATGTTACTTATGTACAATCAAACTGTTTGATATCACGAAAAGCCTCACTTTCGCCTTAATAGAGGCAATAAGAAAAGTGTTAATGGACACATTCTTAATTTTATTTACAGTAGTTAGTTTACGTTAGATTAAAATTACTTATTAGTCTTATATACTAGACTAGATTGTAATTGAAAGGGCATTTTTTATTACAGGGGGACCTTTGGCATCCCAAAGTTAAAAAAAATTCTTTCATTAATTCATTAATTCATTCATTCATTCATTCATTCATTCATTCACCCTTTAGTGCGTACAAAGCGTCTCTAATGAAAACGATATTAGCTATTTTCATCATTTCATTTCACAAAAGGGAAACTGGTTTTATCCTGAAATCTTGTATAATTGTTACATACAAAACATATCAATTCTTATTGCCTCTGTCGCAATACACAATTAGGTCAAGTCCACACTACTGATTGATGCGTATACAATGTGTGCCCATGGCTTTATTGTTGACATAATTATTATATTGCAATTTGCAGTTGTAAAGATTTGAAGTGCACATGATTTATAAATGCAAGTACCTATCCATTTGTAAATGTAATAATTTTACTAGTTTGTGAATGTTTTTCTGAAATTTCTATCAAGAGCACACAGATTAGAGAATAAAAGACAGATGGAGTGTGCCGAAGATTCGAGTGACGCTAACAACTCGTACGTACACGTGCATCTGTGTGCGTGTTATGTTACCAGATATTGATTGGATTATTCAATTCAATTCTTTATTTCTCTGATTCAGAAGCTTGGCTTTTGATTCCATAGATCTAGAATATTGATATTAAAATAGAAATTATTTAATAAAAAGGACTCTACATTATTGATTTTGTACAACATACAATTATAAATTAAATTATATGGATTTATTTCTGGCTTGGCTATTAAAACGTAAAATGTTTATTTTATGTTAAGTGAGTTATGTGTAAGTAAAATACTATTTAAATAATCTATTTATTTTTAGTTTATTTTACAGACATTTTATATATATTATTCTATGTTAGATATTATATAACCATAGATATGTTACTAGCACGCTAATTTTGAAATTTCAAATTGATACATGTATCCACACTCCCATGGTTACGAACGACTGTTGACAGAACTTTACATAGCAACGGTGGCTTGGTTGCGACAGAAAGCTATAAAATGCCTTCGTGTGTATTTAGAAAATGCACATACCATTCTGCAGATAAAAATATAAAAGGAAAGTATCATATCATAGGTAAGAACTCGAAAATAAAGAGTTTTAAATAAAACTATGAAGTGATTGTCAAAAGACAACACTGTCATTGATGGTCGCATTTTTTCACGGTAATACAATCTTCTATAAATATAACATATACATTATAATATATCACCGATAACAATATTAAACTTTGTTAATCTACAATCCATGTAAGATCAATTAGTCATCTTTTAAATATTTCTCATATAATAGTCACTGCAGTGACTGGCTGTACGAGTTTGACCAGCTAAAAGAATGCCTACCAACAATGCTCGGAAACTCGTTCTGTTACTAAGTCTTCAACTATGAACATATTTGAATTAACGATCTCTTTACAGTATTAATTTTTTTATGTCTAGTGGAAATAATAATAGTAAAAAACCGACATAGGATGTAACTAGCCACGCCCCGCGGTTTCACCCGCGTAACTTCTGATCCCGTGGCAACTTCGGGATAAAAAGTATTATTAAAATAAATAAGTAGATAAATATTCAATGCCTATATGTTATTCTGATACTGATCTGAGTTTGATCATAATCGGCCCAAAAGTTTTTGCGTGAAAGAGTAACAAACATATACACATACATACACAAACACACAAACTTTTGTATTTATAATATTAGTAGGATCATTAGAACGCTTCATCTATTTTGACAAAATATAATTATGAAAAAGGAATTAAATGATATTTTTCGTTTTTCGTGTAACTGTTGTTTTAGGTCTATTTCAATGAAAATAGAATAAGAACAGTCTTATTTTACATAGGTAAACAGAGGTCAATCATTTTTTATCTAAATAATTTTTGAATATATCGGCCATCACCCATCACTCACGAATTCGAATTTTAAAATTTCATCCAAATTGTTAATAAAATGTAATATTGTGAAAAAAATGTAGTAATATGTTCCTTTTCAATGGAATTTCATAAATCATCAAAAAATACCTGAAGGTTTCATAATCACTGGCTATAAAATTGTATTAAAAAAAAAATAACGTATTCGATTTTCAATTACTTTTTATAAAATTGAAAATATAATATAAAATAAGAAAATGTACAAAGATTCTGGCCAAAAAGCAACGAGTAAAACCAACAAAAAGCATTCTTATACTTTTTTATGGTGACCTTCACTTCCAGAGTCATGTGAATGGGATTTCGGAAGACAATCACTTCCCGATAATTAATAATAATTACATTTAATGTCTACAGAATGTATTTTAAGTTAACCTTAGATTATTTATGGAGTTCCTAGCTTTCTCCCGTGACTTCCTTCCATGTAAGTTGCAAGAAATATTTATTTTTGTTTTTTTGATAAGTGGCCTATATGTTATTCTGATCCCTTATCTATATAAAAAAAAGTTCCTCCTAACCGAATTTCGGCCACGGCGGCCAATCTGTACAGAAATCAGTCAACTGCGCGGGAGATATTATAGTTTACAAGTGTACGCGCGAACACAGGTGCACTCTCTATTCCTTTACTCTCATAACCCGATGGGACGGCAGACCGACACGACCGGAGAGAGATCAGACGCAGGACCGACGGCTTTACGTGCATTCCGAGGCACGAGGGTGTTCCAGCACCGCCAACTTCCAGACGTTACTGAGATGGAACTACGGATGAGAAGGCTGTTACTGAGATTTCTTTCTTATATATATATATACACCATAAAACGGTTCAGTAGTTTTTGCGTGAAAGAATAACACACATTCATATATACTTTTACTAGGGTAGACTGGGTACGGTTGAAACAAAACGAATATCTCGCAAACCGTTGGCGGGGCGGCGAGGGGTCCAAGGGGAGAACGAAGCGGACGACAGGTCTCAACACGAATCTTAGTGTTGCGTCACTCTCCGCGCGCTTTGGCTGTTTCTAGGGGACCCTATTGTGTTTTGATAACCAAAAGTAAGTATTTTTGCTTGGAGATTTTTCCAATTATTGTCGTTTTTATTCAAGTGACAGCATTGAGGGTGCGTTGTTGTTTGAAATGAAGCTCGCGGAATATGACATTGTGACTAGTTTTTGTGTATCATTATTGTTACAATGACTAATAACTGAATTTTACCTAAAGTAGGCGTTGGGGACGGTTGAAACATTTTTTTTGGGTACGGTTGAAACAGTGTACTTATTATTTTTTTCTTGTTTTTTTAGATGCCTAGAGTACGCGTAAGAAAGACGTCGAGAGGGCAAATAGACTTGTCGAAGTACAAAGACGCATATGAGGAGGTGAAAACCGGAGGATCATTGCGAAAATCGGCAGAGAAGCACGGATTAAACCATTGTTCGCTTCTAAGATATATTCGAAAGCGAGATGTCTCTGGCGAACAAGAAAATCCAGACATGGGATATAAAGCACACAACCGAGTTTTTAATGAGGTGCAAGAGCGAGAGCTTTCAAAGTACTTGATTCGATGTGCTGATATATATTTTGGACTACCTAAGAAGGAAGTAAGAAAACTGGCGTATGAACTTGCAGTTAAATATAATTTATCAAGACCTAAAACTTGGGATGATAACGAGCAGGCAGGTGAGGAATGGTTTCGGATGTTTATGAGAAGAAACCCCGAACTGTCTCTACGCGCAGCACAAGCTACTAGCCTCTCCAGGGCGACTAGTTTTAACAAAACAAATGTAGATTCTTTCTATGACAATCTGACCACTGTCATGGATCGTCATAAATTTGAGCCTCAAGATATATATAACGCTGATGAAACAGGCATAACCACTGTTCAAAAGCTCGACAGAGTAGTGGCTAGGCGTGGAGCTCATCAAGTAGGTTCAGTAACTTCGGCGGAAAGGGGTACATTGGTCACAGTCGCCTTTGCAGCGAATGCCATTGGAAATGTTATTCCGCCATTCTTCGTCTTCCCGAGAGTGCGTTATCAAGAACATTTTATTAGAGATGGGCCCCCTGGCTCCGCTGGAGCTGCTAACCCCTCCGGCTGGATGCAAGATGAAACATTTATGCATTTTCTGGAACACTTTAAAAAACATACAAATTTATCTCTGTCTCATAAGGTGTTACTTCTGCTCGACAATCACTCTTCACACGTCCACATTAACGCACTAGACTTTTGCAAGAGCAATGGCATTATCTTACTATCCTTCCCACCCCACTGCTCGCACAGACTCCAGCCACTTGATCGATCGGCATATGGCCCTTTGAAGAAAGCTGTCAATTCAGCCTGCGATGCATGGATGCGAAACCATCCAGGAAGGACAATGTCCATTTACGATATACCAGGGATTGTAGCGTCTGCTATGCCAGTTGCTCTTACGGCTTCAAATATTCAAGCCGGCTTTCGCAAAACAGGAACTTATCCGTATAATCGGAATCTGTTCACTGAGCTTGATTTCGCTCCTGCATTTGTTACGGATAGACCAAATCCCGAAAATACTACAGAACCAGCTGTTGTTCCTGTACCAAATACTACCCTACCTGTAGAGCCTGTATTTGTAACGGATGTGCCAAACCAAGAAAATGCAGCAGAGGTAGCAATAGTTCCTGTATCAGTTAGAAATCCACCTGAAGACGAAACTCCGCCATTATCACCTTCTCTATTAATAAATTACGAACAACCCGCAGATATGGTCGCTCAACCAGGAGCTATCAATAGTTCATTAGTCCCTATAATTGAAAATCAGGAAACTGTAACTACACCACCCAGACACCACAGCAGCATTAATATTTTGGAAACTTCTCCGAATCCCAGTACAAGTGCTCAAACAATTTCTTCTATTATTCCCGCTGTATTTTCCCCGGACACAATACGACCATTTCCGAAAGCTGCTCCAAGGAAAAATAATAATAAAGGGCGCAAAATCAGGAAGTCTACTATTTACACTGACACTCCAGAGAAAGAAGAGATAAGAAAAGAGCATGAAATACGATTGAAACGAACAAGAGCTAAACAAGTGAAGAAGCAATTGGATGGAGGAAAAAAGAAGCAATTGAATAGAGGAAAAGAGAAGCAACTTGATGGAGGAAAAAATAAAAGCAACACCATAAAAGGAAAACAGAAAAATATACAAGAGGAGGTATCATCAGAAGATGAGGAGTACTTCTGTCTTGTCTGTATGTCTTCATATTCAAAGAGCAGACCCGGAGAACAGTGGATCCAATGCATCAGTTGTAAACTGTGGGCTCACGAAGAATGCACAGAAAGTGGTCTTAGCTATATTTGTCAGAATTGCGACTCTGATTGATCTTTAAATTTGGCTTATCCTTATTGGACTAATGAAAGCCAAAAATTGTTTTCTTTCAAACTTTTTTTTTAAATATTATTGTTTAGTTTGCTATGTTTAAAAAACAAACAGTTGATTTTGGTTTAATTTACGTAAATTTTATATCAATGTTAAGTAATTTGTAGTTACTTAGTTTTTTGATGATTGATAATATATATTTTAAATAGTGTGCTTTAAAACATTAAAGGCTGATTAAAAATATCGTTTCAAGTATATAAATATTGAAGACTGATTACTAATGTCAAAGAGTTACTTAATTATTCTTAGATTTAAAATAAACAATTAATAAAACGTGTTGTAATATTATATTTTGTATTATTCGCATGTGTTTCAACTGACCCCATTCACTGTTTCAACCGCCCCTGGTATGAGGACGGTTGCAACAAATCCGATTTATTTTTTAATTTGATCTACTTTTAAAATAACACACCTGGGACTAAAAACATATTGCCTATTAGTAGACAGAAACATGCTCTTTTATTTAACACTAGCTTTCCGCCCGCGGCTTCGCACGCGTGGGCTACTAATTTCTGTATTTTAGAGGCGCACAACAAATGTTTAAAAAAATTACGACCGCAAGGCCGCTGATGTATGCGAATGTCTATCGTTTTTTTTTTATAATTTTCTATGAAAAAAGGTTTGACCAAAATTTCACACAGCGCGCGCGCCTCTTCAAAATACAGAAAATTGTAGACCACGCGAGCGAAGCCGCGGTCGGAGAGTTTGTTATTTTTTGAAGATTTTAAATAATTTATTGAGTGTTTGTAACGTCTGAATTTATACGTAAAAAGTATAAAAATGTATGGCCGCAACTCAACCAAGATCTCACATTGTCACGTGATATGACATTTTCACGACTTTAGAAGCGTATATCCCAAAAAATATTTACTTTAGCAAAAAACGCATTTACAAACCTCCATTTTATTTTTAGAGACCTATCCAATGACACCTCATTTAATGATGTACTCGTATATTTATTTTTTTACCCTC
>LQNK01001253.1:58273-72029 GCA_001586405.1 Phoebis sennae
CTAAAATTATTTTTTTCAAATAAAATGTGGCCAATAATTTGCACCCAATATTGGTCTATCAGCATGTGAAATTTTATTAAAATCTGCCCAGTGGTTATTACGTGATTGACGCACAGACAAACAGACAAACAGATAAACAGACAAACAGAAAAAAAAATTCTAACCATGGTTTTGGTATCTATAGAACATACATGTTGCATACCAATTACTCTTTTTGAAAAATATTCAATGTACAGAAATGGTTCGGTTACTGTTTTATTATATGTATAGATTCTCCAAAAGAAACAAGTATACATTTACAAAAAACCCACAAAAAAACTGTAATTATTGCGTCACCTCATAGACAAAGCGAAGAATTTCGGGCCAAATATTTGCATGTATAATTTATTATTTATTTTACATATACATATTGTTTTAAATCAAACAAGATTTTGACCAGTTAAAGTATTATTAGATAAAGTTCCAGTTAGTCACATTTGTCTGCGCTGTTTTCATCATTATCTTTATGTCAAATTTCATGCAGGTTAGTTGAGCCGTTTTTGTACGATTAAGCAACAAAAACATTTCACATATTAAATATTACACGTTACTATAACGGGTGGAATTTCGTAATTCCACCTGATAGGAAAGTACTTTTTAAACTGTAGATAAAACATCGTATTTACTCAAAAAAAAAATCCTTCATTTGTGATGGAAAAGAGGACTACATCAACTTTCCGTTCATTGGATTTATAAGTTTTGTTAGAGGGAGTTCATCCTTATAATACAATAAAAATAAAGGGTGAAATTTAAAATATTTGAGTTGGTCCGATTCCCGGGAGTGGCAAGTAAATTTTCGAATATTTCTGAATGCTATTTACTCCCTTTTCGAAAAATAAGGTAATGTTTTCTTCGAGTATAATTTCTATCTACAGTATTTTACCTTCAAATGGCATCACAAAATGCCACCCTGTAATTTATTTGTCCACATTTCATAAGCTTTCTTTGCAATGCCATTCGGATTGGGAAACGAGTGTTAAGGTCAAGATTTCTGCAAGTCATTTCTGTATTTTAATAGGCCTGGCGTTACTGTATTTTAATCTATTTATACGAATAATATGAAATTAAAGATTTGTTTCTTTTAACGCAACCTCAGTAAATACTGATCCGATCTGAAAATATTTTTGTGTTAGATAGATAATTCGGGGAAGCTAAAGACGAAATATAAAATCATGATACAAGAGCGAAGCCGCTCAGAACAACTAGTTGAATATAAATGTAAAGATTATTTTGAACTTTGTTTTCGTATGCATAAATAGTAGTTAAATTTTAAGTCCTGCTATTTTTCTTTATTGTTTAAACTCTGTTTCTTATAACTTCAATTTTACGATATATTTTGCAAAATAATATCAAATCTTTCATTGATTTCCTTCCATTCCAAATAATAAAATTATATATACTACCGATAATAGGTATATTCGGAAGTGACAAAAAAAGACAATAAAGGGAGGACATTTCCAAAACAAAACATATGAAGTTGCAAAAAAAAGCTTTTAAATAAATTTAAATATTTAAAGTTTCCTTGATTCGATTATTGAAAGGTTACAAGTAAAGATTGGTCGACTATTAACAGAATAAAATTCGGTACTCGGTTGTTCGTCGAAATCAGGATTCGTCGCGTCAATAGTTGCGGGTAATATTGTATACTTCTGCGCCGCTCAAATGCAGTGTTTATGTAATGGATTATAGAAACAATGAATAATTATTACTATGGCGTATACAAGGTTGCTGCATTATAGACTTATTAATTGCGATGAAACGATAATGAATTAACAACGCAGTTTAATTTATTATGTTTTGAGAATTCAAAGATTTATCAAGTTTCGATTGAAATGAAATATAAGGACAACGGACCTTTTTGTGCTTTTATAATTATATTAGTTTCTTTTTCTAATATATTACAGTATTTTACTATTATAGCTATTTTACTACAAAATAAAATGCACAAGGCAAAAAAACAGATCTATACATCCCTATAAACGTATGTAAACCACAAAACCTTTATTTGATAATCATTTTAATTTAAACATTTCCTTATTTACAGACAAGAATGGGAGATGACAGAAACGAGAACAAAGATCCAGTAGCAGAAGACACAGAGAAAGAGGACAAGAAGGAGACAGAAGACACAAACACAGAGACACAGAAACACACAGAGAAAGAAGACAAGAAGGAGACAGCAGACACAAACACAGAGACACAGAAGCACACAGAGAAGAGGAATGACAAGCAGAATTATGTTCAGAATATAATGCATTCTGGCTTGTCGTTGAGTAGTAACGTTAAAGACGAGATGTTGTTGCCGGATTCAAGGACTATTGCTAGATTCTCGCCAGCGTATAAACAGGTACGAAACATGTTTATTAGAAAGAGCTACTGAAAATCAGCGCTGCAGTTGTCATCAACATCGCAGCAAATGCTGAGTAACCTTATCTGGCTCCACGCACGCTATTCAGAAATTGTCATTATTTAATTTTGTACGCAATACGACATTTAAACCTAGTAGTAAAATCCTGGAAAACTGGAAATATTATGAATAGAAGTAGGTTTTATGTAAATAAGCACCTTTCACAAATCTAGATTTAGATTAAGGGAACTTTATTTTTCTAGAAAATTTTACAGAACTAGCTGTAAACAGTGGTTTTGATATTACGTCATAACATCTACCTACATGCTAAATTTCAGCCCAATCCGTCCAGCGGTTTTAGCTGTATGTTGATAGATCACTATGTCAGTCAGTTAGTTCTTTTGAGTTATACTCGTATTTAGATGTGTGCAAAATTTTTCATTTAACAAATATTAATGAGTTAACAAATAACATCTTAAGCCTACATAAGTGGGAAGATAGTACATGATACCAGGTTTTATCTTAAAAAATTCTGCCTGTTATAACCAAAAAATCGGTACTGTAGAGTCAAGAATTAAAACGAACAGACAAACAAATTTTCCCTTTTTATAATATTAGTATCGAAGTGAACAAGGATTCAAAACTGTATCTAGCATTAAATAAATAAATATTTGTATTTTGATACGATAATCACGATTAAAATATCGACAAGACAAGTCAAGTTTAATTGAAAAATTTAATTTAATCAAGTAATTGTAATTTAATTGAAAAATCGCACTGAACGCGAAAGAAATTACCTAATTACAATTACAGTACAATGATTACAGACAATGAATAATTTAATTAATTTCATTACAAGGAAGGTATTCGTTAAACTGTTTTTTCTATAATTATTTTCTTTCTTAACCTATATTTCATTGCAAAACCTTCATCTGACATAAACAGATATTACTATATAATTGTAAATATTATGTATATACTACTAATATTATAAACGCGAAAGTTTGTAAGGATGTATCCAAAAGCTACTGAACCGATTATGATGAAACTTGGTATTGATAAGGGTTAGATTATTTTTAATCCCAGAGTTGAGTTGAATTTAGATGTTTATGTTTGTGTTAATCACGTCACAATTATTCAACAGATTATGATGAAATTTCATAAACGAATAGTTTTTAGCTGGATTAGGTAATAGGATACTTTTTATTGATCTATAGACTTCGAATTTAAGCAAGCGAAACTGCGGGTAGAAGCTAATAGATATTTATTATCAAAACAAAGTGAAGTGCGTTATCGAATGATACATAACATTACAGATATGTGCATGTAGATAAACAGAAGCAAATGTTTTATCACAAAGAAAGCCTGTAGCAAATAACTTTATGTCCATATTAAATCTATTTATAGATATATGTAGTATTTGAAGAGGGATTCCTTAAATAAATGTATTACCTATTATGCAATACATGCGCAAACTTACTAATAACTAGGGAATTTTAAAATATATAATATTATAACTTCTAACCTAAACATCTACACAAAATTTCATATTATTCGAAAAATTGGAGTTAGTTTTTTGTTTGTAACATTACAGACAGGTTAAGCTCAATTTAAGGTTATAAATAAATTTAAATAGTGTTTTTCAATGAAAGCAAAACTTTTTTAAAATACGATCGTATTGAGAACCTCCTCCTTTTTTGGAAGTCGGTTAAAAATAATCTGTAAAATAGGCATCAAATTATCGTAAGAGAAATGTGTTTGGCAAAAATATGTAATGATTCAAAACTTTCAATCAAAATACATCTTTGTATATTTTAAAATATTGTTAATTTTTTATAATTTTATTGTTGCCATGTATCTCAAGCTAATTACTACCGGTTTCAATCTATTGTGACATCTTAGTTGACTGCACGTTTTAACCTTATAGCACTATTATAAACCGTACTTTGTGTTTTAATAATTAATCAAGAGACATAATATACGTATGTAATTTTATTTTTTATTATATAAATGGCATCAAGGGCGTCACCAGGGGAAGAGGCACATGCCTCTCCCCTGTAGAGATTTAAAAAAGTACCAAATAAAGAAATGTGCTTTCGAAAGACTTTGCCCCCTCCTTGGCCCATCGACCGACGACGCCCCTAAATAGCTTCACTATTTTTATTAATAATCGTACTAAATATAATATATATTCATTTAGTAATAAATTTTTCTTCAGGTTTATCTATGTATTTTACAATTTGTAGTTCTTTTTCAATTTCAAATCATTGTTTTCATGTGTATTTTCGTATAACTTCTTTAGTTTATATTTAAAAACCACTTACTTTTTATTGGTTAATTGCCGTGTTCCCGATTTTCTTGCCAATGCAGTTGTTATGCTATTTTTATTGTCTTTCTTCGTTTCTTTTATCATCAAATTTTAAACTTCGATTCAATTTGAAATCATTGTTTTCCTTATGGATATAAAATACTAATAAATTATAGAACTCTTTAGTTAATTATTATTAGAAAACTGTCTTGAAATTTCTTAACGTATTTCAATGTTTATCAATATTTTTTTATAAAATCCTCATCAGAAGAATTTAAAATTATTAACATAAACATAAACATATTTTTCTTTATTCTGAAATATCTTAAAACAGCTTTTCTTATTTTCTCGTTGTATTTGTAAGATTTTATTAAGTAACCTTAATTGGCTCTTAATTTTGGTTTTAGATAATATAGATTGTTAAATGTCGCAATACTTTAATGTTCGAAATAAATAAAAATCGCCCCTTAAAACTTATTTGGAATAATTATTAGCCATGTTTTAATCTTAAAGCCTTTTAATCTAAGAACATTTCATAACTATTAACCATCTTATAACAAAGGCCACAAGCAATATATCGGCTAGATTGCATTGTTGGGTAAGACACCATCAGCGTATTGAGGTTACACGCAACATTTGAACTTTGTGAGCTAGGCAAACATTAGCAATTTCTAGATCTTTCCATGGATAACAGACACCCATTGAGAGACTGTCTTTGTATTATTTATTTTTGAAGTTTTCTTTTTAATTTTAAATTCTTTATTACTTGTGCACAAGTAGAAATAAAGTGGTATACATTAGTGTATATTGAATAAGTAGAGATCAATGTAGTATTTAGTAGTTGGATACTGATTAATTATTGGACAATATTTTGTCATTTGGTTTGTTTATTTTCGTGTATGTTCAACGTAGTTATTTTGATATAGTAATTGTTTGTTAAAATACCATCAGGTTATTGAGAAAAAATACCAATTTCTAGATCTTTCCATACACAAAAATCGTCTAAAGAATTAAGATCCGGGGCTGAGTATAGCAATTGTTTGCTAAAATACCATCATCTTATTGAGGTCACACGGTTTAAAGTTGATGAGCTAGGCAAACACTAGAATTTCTAGAATATTTCCATGGAAATCTTTGTTGATTGACGCGTTTGTGCGCTTGAGAAATCATCATTATGAGAATTTACTTTTTAAAGTTTTTTTTTTTCTTACTTTTGCGCAACTGTTCACATTTCTTGCCTGTTTTGTTTGTTAAATATTTTGTCACAACGCGTGAGAATCTATAAATGGCTTCTTGTTTACTAACTTTGTAACCTATATAAAAAAAAATCAGCTGTTGATTTCCCATAAAATTAAATAAATAAATAAATAAAGTTCCTAAGATATCATTTAATAAGGCTCCGCGAGAAGATTTTTTTCTATAGATCACATAATATATAATTCTAATTCAAAATCGGTCTTGTACTTTTTGAGTCTATTCATTTCAAACAAATAAAGTTTAGTTATTTTGTTTCCATAGTACAAGCTTTGCTTAGTTTGCGGCTAGATGGCGTTGTATTAAATGTCCAGGAATATTTATGTTTTTTATATTTTATTTTTCTTTTTCGCAGAGCTTGGCGTCCATAGCCGCCATCTTCCTGACGTTCACAGCGGGCCTGACCTCAGGGTACTCCGCAATCCTGCTGCCCCAGCTCAAGGACCCTTCCAGCTCCATACCCATTGATGAGAGCACGGCTTCGTGGATTGGTAAGACGAACATATTATTGATTTATATTGTTATTAGCAGCGCCCCGCAGTTTTACCCGCGTAACTCCGGGATTAAAGTATATATGTTTTTTGAACCCTTACCAATATGTATACCAAGTTTCATCATAATCGGTTTAGTAGTTTTTGCGTGAAAGAGTTACAAACATTCATATTATACAGGGTGTCCCGTAATGAGTGAAGCATCTCTTGGGGGATGATAGCTGAGCTAAATATAGGTCATACGAAAATATCACTGTTTTTGAGATATTAGCCTATGCCAGAGATGGCGAACCTTTTTGCCTTAACGTGCCATTTCCTGTAAATAAATGTTTAATTTGGTCATAGATGTGCCTGTATCTTGACGTCCTGACTATAATGAATATACTATCAACTCAAAAATATAACAAATACACATACCTAGTTTCACTGCATAATTAATTGTATGATACGTTACGTGCCCAAAATATTGTGTTGTGTGCCGTCTTTGGCACGCGTGCCAATGGTTCGCCATCCCTGGCCTATGCTATATTCATAAGGAATGATTTAGGATTCCAATAGTTTCGAAGTATATTCATTTCAAGCAAGCAAAAAATCAAACTTTACTCTTTATTGTTTTGCTTTAGATATATCCCCCCAAGATATATTATAGACAGACAACAATACTAAGTAATGGGGTCGCGTTTTTTACCTTAGGCACGGAACCCTAAAAACGATAACTATACCTCGTTTTTATAACAAAAACTAAAAAAACAACCACAACAAGTGAAGGTTGCTGCTATATATTATATGCTATATATATTTACGATCGAATGCACACGTCACATCATATGATTTAACAGATTTTTGTCTTGTTTTATAGTTACGTACTGTTTATCTGAAAAAAAAACAAAATATTTTTTAATTACATATTCCTACCGTGTCTTTTTTATTTTTATTACACAACACAAAACAAACAGACGACCTGAAAGTGCAAAACGAAAGAAAAGATTACCTGAACTACGCGGTTTTACTCAAAATATTTTTTTCTTCCAAATAATCTTCATATTTAATAATCAATGTAAAATCAAGATTTAAGAACTTACGTAGTAATAGACAAGAACAAAGGGCGTCTCAAGTATGATCCTTATTAGTTTAAACAAATTAATACCTATAAAAATGATTTGTGTAGGTATTAATGTTTCGTTTTACACCAATGCTACTGTTTTGGTTCGATTGAGTTGTGTAGCAAAACCACTTTTAAAGATAATAATGCACTTTTATTGTAGGTCTTCAGAGTTATACTTAATTTAATACATTTGAGTGTTGCCGGCCGACTCGTACGCGCGAATTACGCTAAGACACTCAAATGTATTAAATTAAGTATAACTCTGAAGATCTACAATAAAAGTGCATTATTATCTTTAAAAGTGGTTTTGCTACACAACTCAATCGAACCAAAACAGTAGCATTGGTGTAAAACGAAACATTAATACCTACATTTGTTAAATACCAACATCCTTGTAAATTACAACGTTATAAGTTTGATGATTTATTTGCGTTGTCGTTTCACGAGACTTTATAGACATTATTATAGAATATGTACATAGTGAAATATGGTGTCAGGCGTTTATAGTATTAAACAAAGTATAGAATGAGCATGTGAGTATGAACTGTAGGCATGGGTATGAACAAACCGCCATTGCATAAAATATTAAGAATTCGTAATAATAAATAAAAAATATCTTCAAAGTGTTATAGAACTTATGTGCATTTTTTTATTTTTTTCCTTGAGTAATCCAGGGTGACCCATGGATATAATAATTCAATCTAATTCAAAATAAGTAATCAAAATTGTATATCTATTACATCACAATCTAAAAATGTCTTGAAGAAGATCCATTTGGAAAGTAGCATTTTGTTTTTTTTTTACTTTTTAAAAAATCTATTTAACAAACCTAACAAAATTCCTCGCATCTTAGAATATGCATTTTCGAAGCTTATTTTGTTAAGAGTTTTAGTTTTTTGTCTGTATTTTGTAAGCTGTCGTGCGCTGCGCGCTCTGTACCTATTTAACTTCTAAGTTTGTAATAAGAATTTTATGAGCACAACACGAGATAAATTACATTTAAGATAAGGAACTTGTTGTTGACTGGATACAATAAGGTGGGTCAGACAATGTGGTAACAATACTACAATATTGAATTAAAAGTATTGAATTAAAGACTTTTTTACACTATTTCCACTATTTATTTTAAAAACACGATTTAATTACAACCGGTTTCGAGAATTCATCATCAAGTAGTAAACAAATCAAAAAATAAAAAAATGTGGGTAGAAGTTTCGATGTCACAGTATAAATACGTCACGAAAATAAGAGATTAAACAATGAAATCATCTATGGTCATATATATTAAAAAAATTAAAATTAATTTGTAATGTTGTAACACATTTAAAAAAATACAATAAATATTCGTATGGGACAGCTTTTGTGTTGAAGCCTGCAAAGGATCAAGGATAACCTAGTTTTTTAATATAATTGTTTTTCCAAGACGGTTTACCTCCTCCCAATCTCATTTAATGACGACCCGTTTGGCGCAGTGGTTCAGCAATGGTCTATTGCGCCAGAGGGTGTGGGTTCGATCCCCAAGAGTAGAAAATTATGATGTGATGAACATTATAATTTTCTACTGTCTGGGTGTTCATTTATCTATAGTATGTATGTATTTACAAAAAAAAGTATGTTTATCAGTTATCTAGTTTCCATAGTACAAGCTTTGCTTAGTTTGGGACTAGATGGCGTTGTGTTAAATGTCCAGGAATATTTATTTATTTATTTATTTAATGTCGGCATATATTGAGAACTAGCTGTGCCCCACGGTTTCTCCAGGATATATAGCCCGTTCCGGAGGGAATTCCTAATATATTCGTAACACTTTCCCTATATAATCTTTGGAGTTGTTTCTTACGTTAGAGATATTTCTACTTTACCATAAGCGTGGCAATTGGGCAGACTCAGCCATGCTTTTTACACCCACAGCGCTGATTTTCAGTCTGCCCATTTATCCAGTGTTTAACTTCCCACCACAATTAATCCTTTACTTTTCCCCTTCGACCAAGTAAATACTTCATAGTATACCATTCATAGACGGCGATGATGTCTTAACTACAACTATACACACAAAGTTGCCAGAAATAAATCCTTCCCATTTGTTTTTTTTAAGTTTTATAGGAGAAATAAATAATTTAATATGCAGTAAAACACACTGGCATACTTTTCAACTTATACATAACTAAAAGGAGTAAAAAATATCTGACCTCAGATTGTAAAGTTCATTGTTCGAAGGAACCAGTAAATATGCGGTTAATTGTTAATCATTTTAAATGACAACGGTCCTCCTTGACAAGTTATCCAATACTGTAATATAATTTATGTTTAATATTTCCTGGTTGGGACATGATGGACATGTTACAACTAATTTGACGACCTGTCGCAGCGGATACAGCGATGGTCTATTACGTCGGAGGCTGTAGGTTCGATCCCTACGAGTAGAAAATTATGATGTGATGTATTTTCTACTGTTTGGGTGTTAATTTATCTATAGTATGTATTTATTTACAAAAAAAGGATTTTTAAGTATGTCTATCAGTTATCTAGTTTCCATAGCTTTGCTTAGTTAGGGACTAGGTGGCGTAGTGTTAAATGTCCCTGAATATTTATGTATTTATTGTAACTTATACCACATGTTTACCTGTGTACACACAATTTAACCTCACCTCAACCTAAGGAAGATCTTAGGATTTTGATTGTAAATTGTTGGTTTACACATGTAAAGTCTATAACAAAAAGTAAATAAAACATTAATAATATCGTCGTGTTCTGATTATTATTTATCTGTGACATTTTGTTGGCTGACTTTTACGGCCATTGCCATTGCATTATCATAAGATTACACTAATAACACATAAACTGGGTCAACGACAATTACCCGAAATTAAATATTAAATTAATATTATTTATAAGTAAGGCGAGACTTACTTATAAAGTTATAAGTCATTTTCGTTTATTTTCATTTTCATGTTTTTGTATTTAGTAACCTAAGTAGTCCTTGTAAATGCTTCCTGGTATAAATAAAGATGATTGATAATTGCATTCAGGTGATTTTTGAATCAAATGTAATCTAAAGAATGTTTGGATTTTTGTGCCTTCGAATCACGCCCTAACAGCTATACATAAATTATGTATTGTGCATACAATTTGTGCCGTGGATTACTAAAAAAAATGTTCAGTTTTTCTTCAAAACTCCGTGGACTGAAAACAATTGTAATCTCAAATATATTTCAGTGGTATTCAAACTTTTTAATCGACCCCATTGCAGTATTACTAAGCCTGAAGAAATGTATTAATTATGTTTTTGTTTACAGCGGCAATGGCTGCTCTGCCAATGGCGCCGGGCTGCCTCATATCTGGCTGGCTCATGGAGAAGTTCGGGCGACGCAACGCGCACTTCATAGTCAGCGGGCCCTTCCTCCTCGGCTGGATCCTCATCGCCTGCTCCAATAACCTCGCCCTCATGCTCCTAGGAAGGTTCTTCACTGGCCTCTGCGTAGGCCTCCTTGGCCCTCTAGCCCCAGTGTTCATCAGTGAAACCACAGACCCAAAATTACGAGGAATCTTCTTAGCAGGAATCTCCCTGGCCATCGCTGTAGGTATCTTCGTGTCTCATCTCATTGGTACTTGGGTACACTGGCAATGGACCGCCTCCATCTGCTGCATATTCCCAGTTATATCAGTTATTCTATTAACTATGGTCCCAGAAAGCCCCACATGGCTGATCTCAAAGGGTGAAATCGAAGATGGCGTCAAAGCTTTCGGCTGGCTGAGAGGATACGGTGAAGAAGCCAAAGCTGAATTAAAAGCAATTTTAGAGAAAAAGAAGTCTGAAGAATGTAAACCAGAGCTCAGTTTACAACAGAAGATCATCAGTTTGAAGAGTCCGGAGTTATTGAAGCCGCTCATGATCATGATAATATTCTTCGTGACGTGCCAGTTCTCTGGTGTAAATGCAGTCGCGTTTTATTCCATTGAAATCATAGAGAAGGCGGTTGGCAAGGGGATCGATCATTACTTAGCTATGTTAGTCATCGATTCACTCCGAACGGTCATGTCCGTCGTGGCGTGCGTCATTTGCAAGAAATATGGACGCAGGCCATTAACTATGATAAGTGGAATATTTACTGCACTATCTATGGTCGGTCTCTCGATGCACTTGTATTTCACGGACGGGAAACAGACAGATATGACATGGCTCCCGTTGACATGCTTGATGGTGTACATCTGCGCAATTTCCATCGGTCTGGTGCCAATCCCGTGGATGATGTGTGGGGAATTGTTCCCTATTAAAGTAAGAGGACTGGGCTCAGGCATCAGCTCAGCGACAACCTTTGTAGCATTTTTCATTGTTGTTAAGACTGCCCCTGGCATGATGTCCAATTTCGGAGAAGTCATTACATTCCTTTCTTATGGTCTCATAGCTCTCATAGGAACGGGCATTCTTTACTTCATATTACCAGAAACCAGAGGCAAAAGCTTACAGGAAATCGAGGATAAGTTCAAAAAACCAAAAGAAAGTATAGCGTAAATATTGTTAAGTTAAAGATGCTCAAAGCGCGATTAAATTAAATATCTGTGATATTATTATGTTTAGACAAATATTAAAAATATTTAATGTTATTCGTCTTTTATTTTTTCCTCCATACAAATCATTTATTATACCTGTTTCAAATGCTAAAATAAAACAACCCTTATATTCAATCAGTTTATTAATAAAAATGGCACATAATTAGTAACATCATTAGGCATTTCATGATTCTCATAAATGCATTCTGGTACATCATATAAATAAATAAAACAGTTAAACATTAATACATAGTTATTTTTGACATGGTAATTTCATAAGAACGTTAGAAAAAGATGGAGTCGTGATTCGGTCGAAATTACTTAGATCTTGGTTTCACTAATCTGGATGCAGGGGGGGCAAACTTGGCGAAACCTTGTTGGTCAAAAACTGGCAAGAGGTCCCTCACCCGGGCTGATACCGTGCCTCCAGTCACCCTGGAAGTATACACTCTGTGAAAAGAAACTGTAATTAGGTGCTGTGCTGTGCTTTGTGGATAAAGTGACTAAAAACGAAGCCAGTGGGGGCAAATGTGTTTTGACTACGTGATACGTGATTTTTAATAGGTGACGGGGTCAACTAATAAGATATCGCTATTAGCTAATAAATTGGTTTGCGTTTCATGTACGATAATAGGAATAAATTGAATAATTGCAAAATTAGGTTAAAATAACATGAAATAAATATTGAAAAAAATACTATAAAGCTTCGTGTTTTGATAAAAATGACAATGGTGTATGATAAATAATCATGGGATTATAGTGGTTTCATAATTCCATCATTAGTAGTACAAAATATTTTAATACTGCAGTAAATTAAGTACGTGGGGGTATTCACAAATATATTTCCTTAAAAAACCTGAATTTCCTTAAAATACATTTTATACAATTTTTGTGCATGTTTGTTGGTTTTTGTGACTACAAATCCCATATCTGACTAGATATGGCCTAATAATGGGCAAAGGTCTCCCGAAAGCCTTCCCGCTCATTTAAATTTGATGTATTATGTATACTAGTTATTGAGTAATTACTAATTCGATCGATTTTGTTTCGTCTATACAAAGTAGTGATGTGCCGAATTAATAAGATAGATACGGATGCAGATCTCAATTTAAACAGGAGTTAACAGTTTTCTAAGATGTATAATTTAACTAGCGACCCACCCCGGCTACGCACGGGTGCAATGCTAATCAGCAAATACACTACAGAAAAACTGTGAAAGTTGTATTTAAAAATTAATACATTATATTGATAAATCTCGTAGGGTTCAGGTTCCGTTTTCAACGTAAGCCGAAAAAATTATAATCCACCACATTAGAAACCCTAAAAATAGCAGTATTTCTCTACTATTTAATGGATGTTACATACATATAAATCTTCCTCTTGAATCAATCTACCTATTTAAAAAAAACGCATCAAAATCCGTTGCGAAGTTTTAAAGATTTAAGCATACAAAGGGACATAGGGATAGAGAAAGCGACTTTCAAAGTCAAAGTCAAAGTCAAAATATTTATTTTCCAAATTGGCCTCTGTTAAGGCGCTTTTAGAACATCATTTACATTTGAAGAATAAATATATATATATATTTTTTTTTTATTTACCACCGATTCGGAAGGCTGACGGACTTTATACTATGTACTAGCTTTTGCCCGCGGCTTCGCTCG
>LQNK01001253.1:72205-116535 GCA_001586405.1 Phoebis sennae
TCTACGATTTTATTATATGTATAGATAAAGTGCTGAAGGAATTTATACTATGCAGTGATAAGTAAATGTCTTTAATACCTGCTGGGTTTGATCATCTTCGCAGCCTGTGCTGGAGTCCCCAGCTCAGTCGGGAAGTACGTAGCACCGTAGAAGTCCAGGCCGTTCTGCAGCAGTATGTTGGCTTCCTCGATGTTCGCGAGGGTCACGCGGATGACGCTGGAGGCTTCCTTGGGCACCATGCTGCTAACCAGCTCGCCGTCTATGGTGGTGATGGCTCGGGGAGACGCTTTTTCCGGTTTCGGGGTTGAAGTGCCTGAATGAATTAATTAGACTAATATTATAAAGAGGAAAACTTTGTTTGTTTGTTTTTTTTTTGTTTGTAATGAATAGGTTCAAAAACTATTTCATCGATTTTAAAAATTCTTTCAATATTCGAAAGTTTCATTATCCACGAGTAACATAGGCTTTATTTTATAGGTTATATATATTATAGGCGAAACCGCGCGGATCAGCTAGTTAGTTAATAAAACATTGTTTATTATATATTATACTATACATGAATTAAAACATTTATAAAAACTTATATACGATGTACAAATTGTGTCTTTATTGATGACAGAGATCTCTGCCAGGCAATCCTATATTCTATGATACGAAGGTTTTTAGATATAAATATTATTGTACTTAATAATGTAGCTAATTAATAATAATAATTTATTCATTCTCCACAACCCTAAATACTAATAAAACAGTCCAGTGTCAGGTTTTACATTTAACGCAGACAATACATGAAATAGACATTAATTTTATGTCCTACAAAAAACAAGAGTGAGGGTTTTATAGAATAAATTTTACATAATTTAATTTATTTTACCCTCATATCGACTTAATTTCATTTGTAATTTTTTTATCCCCTGTTATAAAAAAAATTACATAATATATTATAAAAAATGCGGTCGTATTGAGAACTCATTGTTTTATAAAGTCATAAATATATTTTTTCAACACGCAAAGATTCACAACACGTTCTATCAACGCGCTAGTTTATTAAACAGGAGGAAAAATCAATTTGAAATTGAAATCTTTTTTGTTGTAATTACATGTAATGATAACAATGGAAGGTTACAATTAATTAAGTCCTTAATTGGGTCCACTTTCCTAAGTTCACAACGCGATTCTTCAGAAGAACAATTATCTTGGTGTTAAGAAATGTTTTACAATGAATTCTATAAGTATAATAATAAAATAATAATAGCTTCCCTGAAGGTCATGGTGGCCAATCTCTAGCCAGGTACGCAGGAGTTATTATAGTGCATAAGTATGTGTGCAAACACAGGTGCACTCTATTCTTTTACTCTCATAGCCCGATGGGACGGCAGACTGACACGACTGGAGAAAGATCGGGCGCAAGACTGACGTCTTAACATGCTTTCTGAGGCACAGGGGTGTGCTAACACCGTCAACTTTCAGACTCACACTGTTACTAAAATTTCTTTCTCAGAAAAAATCCAATAACACTTTTTTTTAATTACTAGTATAGTTTTAATCATATTACTCTACTAGTATAATATCTGTGGTATTACTAATGACTCTCATCTCCCCGCGCCTTGTCTCGCGTTAAATTCGGGGTTAATTTTATAGGTTAATAAAAAATTAGAAATTAGAAAAAAGAGAAAGTTATAAAAGTTTGGATGTTTTTAACACGACATAACTAATCATTTAAAAAGATATGTTTTTTTTAAATTTTCGGTCAATGAGAAGAACAGCGCAAATTATTTAAAATATTAAATAAATTAAGTATTCCGGGACATTGAACACTACGCCATCTAGTCCCAAACTAAGCAAAGCTTGTACTATAGAAGCTAAATAACTGATAGACATACCTGAACATCCTTTTTTATAAATATGTACAAACATATAGATACATGAACACCCAGAACAAAATAACAACGTTCATCACATCATAATTTTCTACTTATGGGGATCGAACCCACACCTAGTGCAATAGACCATTGCCATATCCACTGCGCCAATCGGGTCAAATCAAATATTGTCAAACTATCATCACCTACGACGAACAGACCCGAGACTTGATTATACTTACTTATACTTGATTATACTTGATTATTAGTATTTGCTAGACTGCGAGGCAGTTAATCTCAACCCTACCTGTGTTCCCTTCCCTGGGGGAGCCGGCATAGTGTAGACGAACCACTTCCACCACCGAGGTGAACTTGAATAGGGCGTGACGCACGTCCTCCTCAGGAATCTCGTCCGGGATGTCATATACGTAGATGGTGAACGTCTTCTGGGGCCGACAAGGGATTGCGATCTAGGAAACAATAGTTCAAAAAGTTATATTATAAAATAGATTGAAATGCTTCAAATAAACTAAAATGAAAGTACATTCTATGTTGTATTAATTTTATTTGTGTATTTGTTATTTGATTATCAGTATCTTTTCTTTATTCTGTTGTTAGCTTTTAGCTTGGTGCGAAATAAAGCATTTATTAATTCATTCATTCAATGTAAGTAAGCATAACCGATAGCAAAAAACCTTCCCTATCAAAATAGAAATGATTAATGCCCGGTTCCTCAGTTTTTTAGTTAAACTGTCAATAGTTCTTCTCTTCTTCTTCTCTATAAATAAATGGCTCCCTTCCCAAGGGTGAATAGTTATGGATTCATTAAAGTTAACTGTCAGACAAATTTCAAACGAAATTTGACAAAGATGCATTGCGCAACGCAATTGTCACGGTTACCGGACGTTAGCGCTATGGAATAAATAAACTAGCGTTAAAGTAACTGAGAAACCGGGCATAACGGGTATATATGAATGGTTAAAACTTACGGTGTCCTTCAGCTATACTCATTAAAGTTACTTATAAAGATAGATAATATATTAATTTCCAAGACAATGACCAAGTAATTTATTTAACTCCACAATAATACACAAAGTGACTATAAAATGTAATAACGAGATCGACATCGACAGTAGTAAATAAAATTACAACTTACAATACTATATACGATTAATATTATATTTCAAATCTTGAATATACAACGTGTCACAAAATTCAACGATAATACGGCACCAGGTGGTGGGCCTACTCATAACTACTAGAATTTTGGGACACGTTATATATTTGTATTATGCCTTCAAATTAAGCTCCTTATTTTGACTTAATATTATTAATTATGAATAAAAATAATTGTCATGACTAAGTTTTTAACATACATAAATAAAAGAAGCAGATTTAGACGATAGGGCGAAGAGATAAATATTTTTAACATGTAAAAGCTTGAATAGAGCACATAAAGCAAATTAACATATGATTGTAATGTGTAAAATTGTTAATTATATTTAGCCACTTAACATCTCCCAAAATAAACAAGAAGTCCACGCCTACCTTTCTATAGAACCTGGAACCAGTGACCTTGTGGAACCCCTTCTTGAAGACCATCTGATAATCATCAACGCTCGAGAACTTAAACAGTATTCCAGTGGCTGTTTTGGTCAAAGAGAAGCACCCTTTGAACTCCATTTTCTCGCAAATGGTGGAGGCTTTTTCCATGCTGAGGCCGTGGGAGGGAGTGAGAAGGAAGGCGCCTTTAGTGAGAAAGTGTTCTGAGTCGGATATATCTGACTCGCTCTCTCCGCCCTTCATCATCGTGTGGATCTGCTCTTTCCACATGTATTGATCTGACATCTGGTGGAGATATAATGAACTAAATGGTATGCTTTGCGTTTTCGTAAATACTGGGTCTGTCGTAAATAGTGGATAATCCGTAAACTGTGGTTAGGCCTGATGTTCAGCTTTAAGAAAATGTACTTTTTATGTCAGGGTTGGCAATACTGTAAATATTATGAATATTTTGGTGTTTTTTTCAAAATTTTCTACCGCGTCTATGATTTTGCTCATAACTTTTAAAAATGAAGATATATTCATGTACTGTTTTTTTAAATCTAATCACAAATGCCTGTTCTATCTAATAAAAATACCATTTGAGGCATTTTTTTTTCGAAAACTATTGAAATTAGCATTAAAAGTTATTTTTTTATTCGTTTTGTATTTTTCCTCAAGTTTAAACCATTAATTGTGAAAAAATAATATACTGCACCATAATTGCCCATAGTTTTAAAAACTTGCTCAGTTTGTCTAGTTTCTAAAAAGGTATAATATAATTAGTGTTTGATAGGCAAAATTTCTTTGTAGGAGCGAAAAAGCTCGTCACGGTCGGAAAGTTGATATTTTTCATAATGCGTCTATGTCCCGATTTAGGCAGCTTAACTAATTTATATCATTTATACAATAAAAAATGCTAATGTATACCGTAATGTAGACCATAGCACTGTTCAAAATTATAAAATTATTTTAAATTAAGACTTTCGACTAAGTACATACCAGTTATCGCAAGGTTAAAAACTCAGGTAAAAAAGGGCAAAGCAAGATCGCCCGCGTGCGCATTTGTCTATTGTTAATCTAACGATATACTCCATCCCTTTCACACTCACCTATTGAAATAGACAACCCCACCCTTTGTTAATGCGAGGCTCAATATTGCTCTTTCTTAGACCTCAGTGTGATTTTATACGTCACATGCACTTTCGTTTACTGTGTAATATTTCAACGGCTTCAACTTTCTGATATTGGACTCTGTTTTGCTTTGTGATTAGGACTAGTTAATTTGGTGATCCTGACGACTTGGCTTTTCTTTACGGACCTTTGCTGTGACTTGTGCTGAAAACTTTATTGTGTAATTAAAGTCAAAATGTCTGAATACCGGCCGAATACGCAAACATGCATTTCATTTACGGCTTATGTAACGGCAACGCCAGTAGAGCTGCTGCGCTCTACCGCGAAAAATATCCTAATGCTCGGCATCCAGATTACCGTGTCTTCATTCGAACTCACAATCTGCTTTGCGAAGGAAGATTTCCCGGGGCTGGCTTAGGTGGAGCTAGCGAAGGACGCCCTCAACGACATAATGCGGACGAAGTGCTAAAATTGCTTGAAGAAGACCCTACCACATCCGTCAGTCAGATATCAAGACGTACTGGTATTTCACAGAAATCTGTACACAGGATTTTGAAAAGACACCAACTTTATCCGTACCACTACCAAAGGGTTCAAACTTTGATGCCAAGAGATAGTATATTAAGAGTAACATTTTGCCAAATAATGTTAAGAAAGATAAGAGAAGATACAAACTTTTTTGACAAGATTTTATGGACAGATGAGTCGACGTGCCGCCGAGATGGGTTTTCAAATTTACATAATTTACACAGTTGGCAACTTGAAAACCCAAGACTGGTACGTGCAGAGAGAGCACAGCATCAATTTAAAATTAATTTGTGGACGGGTATTCTTGGTGCAAAAATAATAGGCCCATTTGAATTGCCAGCAACATTAAACGCTGAAATGTACTTAAATTTCTTAGAAGTAAATTTACCTGAGCTGCTGGAAAATGTATCACTGGAGGCAAGACGGGGAATGTGGTTGCAAAACTATCTGCAAAACAGATAGGTGGATTGGACGCTTGGGTCCAATTTTATGGCCACCACGATCGCCGGACCTTAATCCACTGGACTTTTTTTATTGGGGATGCATAAAGGAAAAAGTGTATAAAACAGAAGTGTCTACCGTGGAAGAGTTGCGTTCACGTGTGCAAGTAGCCGCTCATGAAATTGAGCAATCAGGCTATGCACGGCGGATCAAAAGATCCTTTATAAGGCGATGCCGAGCCTGTATTGCTGCCAATGGTGGTCATTTTGAACATTTAGTTTAAAATAATAAATCTATTTTTAACATTAAAACCTTTGTTTTTTTTTATGTGTGTACTTTTAAGTGACCGAAATACTAATTACACAAACGGATTTACCGACAGTTACAATAACAATAGTCAAATGATCCTTTGCGCACGCGGGACGAGCGTGTATTGCTTTCCTTGTTCTTTTTTTTACCTGAGTTTTAGACCTTATAACTTTTTTTATAACTCGTATGTTCTTTGAGCAGTGCTATGGTCTATATTACGATATACAATAGCATTTTTTTATTGTGTAAATGATATAAATTAGTTAAGCTGCCTAAATCGGGACATAGACGCATTATGAAAAATATCAACTTTCCGACCGTGACGAGCTTTTTCGCTCCTACAAAGAAATTTTGCCTATCAAACACTAATTATATTATACCTTTTTAGAAACTAGACAAACTGAGCAAGTTTTTAAAACTATGGGCAATTATGGTGCAGTATATTATTTTTTCACAATTAATGGTTTAAACTTGAGGAAAAATAAAAAACGAATAAAAAAATAACTTTTAATGTTAATTTTAATAGTTTTCGAAAAAAAATGCCTCAAATGGTATTTTTATTAGATAGAACAGGCATTTGTGATTAGATTTAAAAAAACAGTACATGAAAATATCTTCATTTTTAAAAGTTATGAGCAAAATCATAGACGCGGTAGAAAATTTTGAAAAAAACACCAAAATATTCATAATATTTACAGTATTGCCAACCCTGACATAAAAATTACATTTTCTTAAAGCTGAACATCAGGCCTAACCACAGTTTACGGATTATCCACTATTTACGACAGACCCTGTATAAGGATTAGATACTTATAGTTACGGCTAGCATATTACTATATTATCTGTGGTTACGGTGAGGTTTGACTTAATTACTTATCAAAAACTTAAAGTTTCTCCTCTCTCAATGTCGTCCTTGTTAAAAAAGTATGAAGAATTATGATATAATAAAACCTACTACAAGAATATTATTGATGTATTTTATTCCTATTATACAATTCATATTTTTACCTTGTAATTGGTCCGCCTAACATTATTTATAAAAAATAGGTTAAGGTACAAAAAATAGGTAAACTACATAAAAATGGATCAATTATTCAAAATTCCTTTGAATTATTGGAAGATTCAAAGCTTACGTTATTTTTTTCCTTGTAGATGATTCGCTTGACATTGATATTATTTAAAAAATTGTAAGTAACTGAAATTAGTATTCCAATTTATTTTGAATACTTGGAAAATTATTAATTTACATTTTAAATCAATCAACAATTCAACGAAGAGTTATCAATGGAATCCTTCTTACCTTATAAGGCCTATTGCTAATAAATAATATTCCTTGTATTTGACCCTGGAATAACCTCAATAATTCATAAAATTGTTTCTCCAGAAAGCTAATAAGAATACAATGGTGAATGAACGTAATGGCGATACGGTTCAGATGCGCCTGCGCAACATGTCAAAGGTACGCTTAATTATCGTATTGTCTTTGAAAAATGGGTAATAGATCAATCGGTTATTAAAATGTTGAACTATGATCGATATTATTATACATTGTTACAAACTAGACCATGTTGAATGTTGAACATCTAAATGAGAATTGTTGTTTGAAAAGTTTTAACGAAGTCAGAATCAATTGATTAAAAAAATATATTTTGGCATATCAATATTCATTTCTTAAATCAGATTGTGGCTATATTCCATCAGGGGAAGACGATATGATGATGTGGCGACGGTTTAGAATACGTATGTCCCCACCCCATATCTACCCGTGGGTGTCGTAAGAGGCGACAGTTGGTAATTCTGCTGCATATCTTCAGCAATAAAAGTAACTATCGATTTTCTTGCCGGTATCTTTTCGCTAGAAGCGACTTTTCGATGGTAACTTAAGAAATGACTATTCATAAGTACTTTGTCAAAAGTCTACACGAATAAAAATATTTTCTATTCTATTATATTCTAAAGAGTGAGAACCCACTTCCTCTCCTATCCTATTCTACTCATCTACGACACTTTGATGTTGAAGATGTTCATGGGCTGCGGTCAGTCATTTAACATCAAGTGAACCGCATGCTAAGCTTGCCTTACGTGGCATAAAAAATACAGCGGTTTAGAAATCTCTATGTGGGTGTAATAACTATCATATTTTTAAATAGAATTCAATAAATAAGGCACACGTTTGTGTCGAATTTAATATAATTTAATTTTAAAATATTGATTTTTCCATTTTGAGATTGCTCAAGATAACTGAGACTATCGACACGTGTAATTGTTAATTGTAACAAGTACAGGCAATGTTTTTTATCATCTAAGTAATATATCAGTCAATGTCTCACAAACAGGATTCTAGTTATAAATACAACTATCTTACCATAGACAATTAACTGTAGGTGGACAGAATGATCGTATGGGATATAAATTGGAGACAGATGGCTATAAAACCAAATATGGCGTAAATTGAAAACGTAATTGGAGTATCTAACAATTATATGTCACTGCGAAATAAGAGTAATTTTGTTAACTCCTTTTAAGTTTTATTGGCAATTATTCCGATTGAATTACATTGAATAAAATGCGACGGAATCTGCGGTACAATGCGTGATAGTTGTCCGGTATGATATTATGTATTCTTTGGAGTTGTAAACTATAATAACAATGTAATGAAAGTGGCTGAAAAAAGTAACTATCGAGTTTCTTGCCGGTATCATCTCGGTAGGCACAGCCTTCCGAATCGGTGGTAAATAGAAAAAATATTAATTATGTAATATTATTATAAATGTATATAACATTTTAAAAGCGCCTCAAAGAGGCCAATTTGGAAAATAAACGTTTTGACTTTGTCTATAGAATCGACTATCCAAACCGGTGGTAAATTGACTATTCATAAGTGTTTAGTAAAGAGTTGACATGAATAAAAATATTTTAATTTTTTTCTATTCTATTTAATTTTCCTTAGTAAATGGACTTTACACGAAAATATTAAAAAAAGAGAGATAATGATCAATAATCTATAAAAGATGAATTTATTATTTAACCATATCAAGTTTGTTTAAATATTTTAAACTAGCTTTCCGCCCGCGGCTTCGCACGCGTGGGCTACTAATTTCTGTGTTTTGTAGAGGCGCACAACAAAATTCTAAAATAATTACGATCGCATGACCGCTGATATTACGCATGTCTATAGTTTTTTTATAACTTTCTATAGAAATAGGTTTGATCAAAATCTGACAGTATGCGCGCCTCTTCAAAATAGAAAAAAAATTTAGCCCAGAGTTAGTTATTTTATGAAGGTATTTAAGAATTCATTAAGCGTTTTTATCGTCTTAACCTATAGATATTGGGGACATGCCATGCAAGGCATGTCCGCAACTCAACCAAAATTTCATTTTGTCACGTGGTATGACACATTTACGACTTTAGAAGCGTATATCTCAAAAAATATTTATTTTAGCAAAAAACGCATTTAGAAACCTCTATTTTCTTTTCAAATACCTATCCAATGATATCTCATTTAATGATGTATTAGCGAATTTATTTTTTTTCCCTCTAATTACATGTATGGAGAGTCACCCTTAAAAATATTTTTTTCAAATAAAATGTAGCCTATTAAAAATGTAGTTGAACCTAATATTGGTCTATCAGCATGTGAAATTTTATCAAAATCCACCCAGTAGTTATTACGTGATTGACGAACATACAAACAGATAAACAGACAGACAAACAGAAAAAAAAATTCTAACCATGGTTTTGGTATCTGTGGAACATATATATATTACATACCAATCACTCTTTTTGAAAAATATTCAATGTACAGAAATGGTTCGGTTACTCCTTTATTATATGTATAGATAAATAATATTGGATACATATTATACAAATTCGCTAATATGTTATTATTTGATAATTAATTAAAAAGAATAAATGTTTTATATTCTTATTTAACAGTGTCTCAGTTGACATTTAAAAACGCTTGATAAAAGTATATGTTATATTAAATTAGTAAGGAGGGATTAACAGTTATATTCAATGAGTAAGGAGGGAAGTAAAAATTAAAAATTTGGTAGAAAATTCACTCATTAAAAAGGGGTCCTTTAGAGTCAAAGTCATAAAGATTTTCAAGTCAGAATAACGTAAAAGTTCAAATCACTATGGTTCCTTGATATTTCACGCATTTCGTTATTAATTTTACACAAAAACTTTTGCTAAGAAGAAGGTGAAGAAACTTTAGTATTTTTTCAACAAATTTTAATTACTGATTTTTCTTGTGAATATATTATGCCGAAAATTATACGTATTAATCAAACTTAAATATTTTTTACTGTTATTATTTTTTATTTAATAAAAAAGTTGTATTTTTTCATGTGTCGATGAATGTTAATAGACATATCTGGATGAATTTAGATGAAATTTAAATAAAGATAGTACACCTGGATTGAGATATACTTTCTTATCCTATTGTATATGTAAAGTTAAACAATCCTCAAAATTCAGGCCCACTAGTAAAATCTACATAGGTCTAAATATCACATCAAATGCTGAACCATACTTTACTTATCGTGTACTTTTATGAAGTTCTACGTCAATGTTCAATAAAAATACTTTTTAACGGCTTTTAAACACGTATTATTTTACGTTTTAAAAAACAATTTTACTCAAAAGAAAAATACGCGTTAATATAAACGCAAAATTTATAAATGTTCGTATTAAGAAAATGTTCACTCACCGATCCGCGTGGCTTGTCCTGACTCTTCTCGTCTTCCTGGCGATGTTCTGTGTCAGAGGCGCCTTCTGCTAAGGACATGGTTTGTGTGCAGGGGACCGGCGCCGGCGTCGGCTTTTGCTACCACTGACGCAGCCAGGCGTGGTGACGCGCCTATAAGACAGATGTATGGAGTGGGTGTTTTAGCTAAATTAACCCGCGGCTTTTCTGTGAACGTTTGCATCCATTTATTATAAATGTGAAATTTTGTGTCTGTCCATTACGCCGAAGCTGCTGAACTGATTTTAATTAAATTTCGTCGACAGCGTCGTTGTCACGCCGACAGTAATTTAACCCAAATTTACG
This sequence comes from Phoebis sennae, assembly GCA_001586405.1. Taxonomy (NCBI): domain Eukaryota; kingdom Metazoa; phylum Arthropoda; class Insecta; order Lepidoptera; family Pieridae; genus Phoebis; species Phoebis sennae. The sequence continues at coordinate 83,081 of LQNK01001253.1, forward strand.
TTTTCACGTGTTCATTACATGAAGAAATGACATAATGAATAAATATTATTATTAAGGGATTCATAAATATTTTTTGACAATAGCATTTTCGAGCATCTTGTATTTGAAGAACTCTCTTGACACATTACGTTATTAACCCGTAACCACCTAGTAACGGTCTCAAAGACCCTAAAATAGTTTTAAATATATTTTTCCGTTTAGGCATTCCCTTTAGCTGGATTATACTTTTTAAATCTACAGACTACGATACTTACGCAAGCAACGCCGCGGGTAGAATCTTATTAGGTAATCCATAAAGTATAGAAGTCTTCTTCTTCTTCTTTTTACTAATGGCTTCCCATCAAAGATGGATTCTGCCAATGTCAAGTGTCCGAAGGAATATCCAAATGTTGGGGTTAATCGAGACTTACTACCGTGCTTAATGCTGAGGAAAAATCACGCTTGAGATGTTAGAGAAATTTCTGTAAAATGACCATGGATAGACCTGTGTGACCAAACAATACAAAGTATAGAAGTATAGCATTGCGAATGAACAATGAATTCCATAATGAGACAGCTTTGATTGCCTTTTGGGTGCTAAAAAAACTTCCTGATACGCTCAGACGTAGGTATTTACTTTCTTAGGTATAGAATAAAATAGGTACATATGGTGAAAAACGATAATGGAAAGAAATGATGCATTGGTATGCAGGAAGTTTTATACACTGTTTCCTCATTTTTCTATCTTTCTTGTGTATACTTTTGGACAGCAAGCAAATACAGTAAGTATTAACTACTTCGCTGGCTTAGTGACGTTGTGATCCAGTGTAGATCTTGGCCTCCGAAGCGAAACTTAAAAATATAAATTTTACTACATACATAAATAAAACTGCTTAGCTTGTGCATATATGAATAGCCTTTACATAGGCTACAGCTTTTTTCGATCAAAGACCTATCTAGCACTAAAAGATTATTCAAATCAGGCCCAATGGTTCCTGAGATTAGCACGTTCAAACAAACTCTTCAGCTTTACCCAATTGGCCCAGTGGATAGAGCTATGGTAGTGATAAATGTCCCTATTTATTTATTTATATTATTAGTATATAAACGAGATAAGAGAGTTGGAATCAATTTCTTAATTCAAGTACAAAACTAACAAAAATTAAAACAAAGTCGACTCCATGTATTTTGAACAATTTTTTATTACAGGAAATCTGTAAGAATCATCCATTATTATCTAACGGGATCGTTTATCTAGGAATCTACAAATTATCGAATTATTATTTGATATATATTTTTTTTATTGAATGTATGTATCCTACTTATAGTATAAATGTGAAAGTTTGTATGTCAATGTCGTCGCTACTACTGAAGAGGTTTTGATACAACTTTGTATACAGATAGGATATTATACTGGATAAGAGATACTTTTTGTTGAATTCAATTAATTATTATTTTATATTATCTACAGAAAAATATTTTAGTGACACGTGTCACTCCTTTTCCTTCGTAATTTAAAAGGACAAGAGGACATTTTTAACATTTGTGTAGTATAATCACAGAGAATAATAAAATAAATAAAATAAAAAATCCGTTTATTTCCTTTATCAATTAAAACTTAGAAGTACAATAAAAATACAATCATTTCATTATAAAGAAAAAGTAGGCAAAAGGGCTATATTCAGCTATAATATTTTTAATTTACATACCCCTTTCGGACAGATGTTAGCCGTCAAGAATAGTTTTAAAATAAAGAAAAAAAAAAGAAAATATAATAAATAAATAGGTAGCAATGTTTTTCTTAGGTTCCACATAAAATCGTCCCGTCCAAAGATCTAGTTATATTCAATCATTCAATCTTTTACCTTAATCTGATACAGAATTTTAATTCAAATTCTAACAATTTTATTTGCCAGCTAGCTAAATAGCTTATCATGTAGTAAAGATTTATTTTAATATATTAAAGAACAGATAACCGTAAAGCCACAAAGATTAGATGTGTATATTTTAAAATCTACATAGTTTAATTGCTTTTCTAAAAATTCAGTACCTACAAGAGTACAATTTGGAAATTCGTATATAATAATAAATAATGCCTCCCCGACCGACATCGGCCATAGTGGCCAATCTCATCAGAGATCAGCCAGGTACGCAGGAGATATTATAGTGGACAAGTATGTACGCAAATACAGGTGCACTCTCTATTCCTTCACCCTCATAATCCGATGGGACGACAGACGGACACGACCGGTGAGAGATCAGGCGCATAACCGACGGCTTTACGTGCTCTTGGAGGCACGAGGGTGCTTCCAGCACCGCCAACTTCCAGACTTGGGGCTGCTATTGAAACTTGTTTTTTTTTAGAAAACCTCAATAATATTTTTTTATGGCCCCACCCGGGAATCGAACCCGAGACCTCTCGATCTGTAGTCAAAGATGCAACCACTAGACCAACGAGGAAATTCGTATATAAATAAATCATGATATTACACAACTACACCACAAGCGAAAATATGACATTCCAAAGACGTCCATATTCTTCTAACTTTTAATGAATAAATAAATAAGAGTGGGAGCTATTGTACGGTTGGGCCGAGCTCGCACCGGTGAAATTACCACGTCCATCAGCAGAAGATCGATCGTGAAGCAGTATTGCACTGTGAGATGGGGCCCCTGTATTCCCATCTCATTCTTCCCCCCTCATTTCTAGTCTTCTCCCAATGTCCCATCATAATCCATCTCTTATTATAATCCCTTCCTTCAAATCGGCAAGGTAACTGCGACACTTTCATATTGTAGATATGTTTTAGCACAGATTAGAGAATAAAAGGCAGATAGAGTGCAGCCACAGGCTCAAGTGACGCCGAAAAGCAAATACAAACTTCAAAAGCAAATACAAAAATGTTCGTCTAGTTTGACACAACACATCACGAGAGTTTCGCTGTTTTCAAATTTCACTCACACAGATGCACGTGTACGTACGTGTAGTTAGCGTCACTCGAGTCTTCGGAACACTCCATCTGTCTTTTATTCTCTAATCTGTGTGTTTTAGTTTAATTTTTTTATCGTACATTAATAATATATAAATCCAAAAGAAGCGGGAACAAACGTAGAGTTGTTTATAGTAGTTGATTTCAAGAGTAACCCACACGATGTTTATTTTTGAACCTAGCTAGAATTAACACTATTAGAACTACTACAATCTTACAATTTTAGTTCAAATTTCAGTCGAAATTTTACAAGGATTCGTTGCTCAGAAACGCAATTTTCACAGTTACCGGACGTTTAGAGATATCGAATAGATTAACAGACTAGCGTTAGCGACTCTAACGGCCATTTTCAATAATGTCTCAATAATTATGGATAGATTGTTATGTCAGAATATATGACAATAGATAGACAAAAGTCATAGCAAATGTATCCGTCGTTAGGATATTGAAATCAAAGTAAGTGCAAATAGATAGATTTGTCTGACTGTAAGCAAAACAAGGGATAGATAGAATATTGAAAACGGCCGTAAAACCGGGCGTAAATCAGATTAATGTTCCCCTCCATATTCCAAACACAATGAAATAATCTTACAACTTCAAGGTACGCAGATAATTTTTGCTGGTCATTCAAAAAACACTTATTTTCAAGAACGAATGTACTACAGGTTTGCGTAATTAATACTATCTTAAAAGATAAATGCAAGTGTTAAGATAATACAATATATCTTGCTATTTGAGATAAAACTCAATAGTAGCCATACGTTTTATATTTGCTAGTCCATTCAATGTTTTACGTTTATTCTAGGAAAAGTGGATTTTAAAAGACGTAAGGAATGTCAAGTAAAAAGTCGAAATCACCGTTTTATAAACAAGTGAGTAAGTACAGTTTAAGATTAAGGAATTAATAAATAGATAGCGTATTTTTTATTGAAAAACATATTTGAATTATAGATAAATAATTTTGTGTTGATAGCAATCAGCTGTTCTATAGATATAGAAGACAGAAAATGTCTAATAATAATTTAACAACTTGAATGTTTTTTCGGATTATTTGACTTAAATTATATCTTATTTGTGAGATTTGCGTTCTAAAAAAAGTATTTTTTCTTTCTAATGGCCATAATATGGCTTGGGTCAAGACGTCATTAAATTGGATTTAATATTCGTGAATACGTACGACGTACGTACGTACATTATCACAGAAAAAGATTCTTTCAAATAAACGGAATCATTTATCTGCTTACTTTACCTTATTAACATCTCCTTAACAAACTGTTAAATTCAAATGATTGTAAACAATTCCACATTGTATTAAAACTTTTTCAAAAGAGCAACTCGAGTTTCTTGCCGGTTCTTCTCGGTAGAGACAGCCTTCCGAATCGATAGTAAATAAAAAAATATTAATTGTTTAAATGTATATGTCGTTCTAAAAGCGCCTCGAAAGATGCCAATTTGTAAAACAAACGTTTTGACTTTGACTTCTGACTTTGACTATATTTTCAGTGCTTCGTGACGGGAGCTGTGTGCTGCAACATTATCGGCCAGGGGGCTGCCTTCGGGTACCCAGCAGTGCTGCTTCCAGCACTAAAGGCTGAAGACTCAACAATACCACTCACGAAACTAGCGGAATCATGGATTGGTAATTGTTTTATTTATTTTTTATTAATCTAAGAGGCTCTTACTTGAGTAATTTTCTCATCATATTTAAAACTTTCATAAACTATGTAACGTACTTTCAAACTACCTGAATATATTTTATACAGGACATTCATAACATGCACCCAAATACATAAAAATAATTACATAGGCATTTCGTTTACTCAAGCTTAAAATTACTAAAGATTTTTTTGTACGATTTACCCAATAAAAGCAGGATCATTAATCAGCACAACCATTCAATCATCCATGCATGTAACCGTTACAATGTTTAGTATTTTTTTTTAAATCATAATATTCTTAATATTTTCAGCGGGAATGCTCCCCCTGGCTATGCTACTGGGTTTCCTGATCACGCCGCCCCTGATGGATCGCCTGGGCCGCAAGACCACGCACATCATGCTCACCATCCCAGCGATTGGTGGATGGTTCCTCATCCTCATGGCCACCAGTGTTGGGGTAAGAGCATTCACTTATGACCAATATCACAGTATATGTTCAGGTCATTAGTTAATAATTATTCCTATTACCAACTTTGCTTGTCAGTAATAAAATAACTAAGCAGATATTAAAATCGGAATGAAAATTGGTTCTTTTCGGAAAAATTATTCTCTGTGTGAGATTTTGAATTACGATATTGACATCATAATGTTGTATTTTCCTTTATTTTGATTCTTTATAATCAATTCTTATTTCTTATGACATCATAAATAAATTAAGTCATTTTCTGATTGATAAAGTGCATCTGAGAACTCCAAAAAATATTCATTCAATAACTAATTCTAGAAGTAAATAAACTGAAAACTGAAATAGATACATAGAAAGTAGTTTAAGCATAAATAATTTTTTAAATCGTCATTATCCTTACTATATACCCGTCAATTATATACGTTTATTTTTATATAAGCAAATTAGGCTGATATAAAGTAGAATAATTTGGAAACCTGATAAAAGTGTATAATTTATTGAACTTACACAAGGAATCAAATAAAGTGACGTACCTACTCTTATTAAATCTATATATTTATTACATAGCCTGCTATGGGGTATACATTTTACCAAATGCTAAGTAACTGCCTTAGCCCATGAACTCAACAATGGACAGAGTATCACAGGTCTATTGCCAGCTTTAAGGAAGAGAAGGGAATTAATGGAAGGATCAAATAAGCGAAAGTAGGAGAGGAATATGGGAGGAAAGGAGAGAGGGGTACGCGCCTCTGTCGTCCGGACACCCTATACGAAACAAAGTTACATAGTACCTCTGTACCTTACGACGATTTTCTGTAGGGACTGGTGACTACTCCAGTGCGAGCTTGGTCTAATTCGTGTCGAATCCTACTTCCACTATTATTATTTAAGTAAATTAATATTGGATATTATTTTCCAGGAATGCATAGTAGGTAGAATGTTGCAAGGAGTGTCAGGAGGGATCCTCACCAGTCTACGCTCTGCTCTGATCGGCGAGTACTCCAGCCCAAAGAACCGAGGTGCTTTCCTCACCACAGTGTCCTTTTCCCAAGCCTTTGGCATCTTCTTCGCACATCTGATAGGATCATTCTTCAGCTGGCAGCAGTCTGCTCTCGTATGCGCGTTCCTACCCTTCATAAGTTTATTGATGATCATGTACACACCAGAGTCTCCAAGTTGGTTGCTAACTAGAGGCCGCTTCGAAGAATGCCGCGAAATATTTCACTGGCTTCGAGGTGACGAAGAAAACGACGAACTGGAAGCCATGATTCAAGCCAGAATAGCGTTCGACAAATTTAAATCAAGCAATTTACAGAACAAAAACAAATTCAGAAGCATACTAGACACGATACGGAAGAAGGAATTCTACAAACCTACCATTTTGATGTTCCATGCCAATGTTATCCAACAATTCTCTGGAGGCACAACGATGGCCGCGTTCGCTACAGTCATCATTGGAAGTCTTATGGGACCGACAGCCGATGTAGCCTTTTGGATGGTATTTTTGGATACCCAGAGAATAATTGGCAATCTGCTCGCCGTTTATATTATTAATAAGGTTAAAAGGAGGACGATGATGTTCAGTACAGTAGGTGTTTGCATCGCAAGCCACGTAGCCATCGCGATTTACGTTTTATGTAGGTTGCGTGGTTGGAGTTACGATTCGATTTGGTTGCCGGCATTATTGATTAACGTACAATACTTCACGGTGGCGACTGGTACCGTCCCTATGCCAAACATTATTGCAGGCGAAGTTTTTCCCTTAGAATATAGGAGCATTTGCGGGACGATTAGTTTGACTTCTGGTGGCCTGTTTACTTTTATTGTTCTCAAAACATTCCCAGAATTAATCGATAGAGTAGGCTTGCACGGGACATACATAGTATATGCTATTATTATGGCTTTAAATTCAATAGTAGTGTGGGTTCTTTTGCCGGAAACAAAGGGCAAGACATTACAGGAGATTGAAGATGAAATACGCGGGAAACCTTTGAAGCTGGACGAAATTGAGTCGAGACTGTCTCTACAGTCGAATCCTCTCGAAATGTATAAAAGAAGAGTATCTCAAAGAAGATGTAGTAGTACTCTTACATTATAATATTATAGTATGAGGATAACAATGTTATTTATACAGGGTGGTACCCTTGTGCTCATGTAGACATGTCTCCGCAAAGGGCAAATGTATTTTATACGTGTATATGTGTTGTGTGCTGAGTTTTAAACATTTGAACTGGAAACAAGGTTCTATAAAGAATAATTAAAATATACAATTTTAAACTAGCTAATGGTAAAAATGGAAATGCACGAAGCGTTTATAAATTTAAGTATTTAATATAGATATAAACAGTATGGGAATGTTGTTTGATATTGTATAAAACAATTGCATAACAATACAGTTGAAATCTAAAATGACTGAACGGTATACATTATAAGAAAACAGAAAAAAAATATAATTTAGAAAAAAAAATGTTTTTACTTACAAAATTAATTTAAAAAATTTCATAATTGTGTTAACTTTATTGGACACAATAATTAGATGTCCGATAATTTATAGGCATTGAGTATATTTTAAACAATTCATTGAATTTATAAATTTGCTTAGATTTTAAGAGTTAAAAGGAATTGTTTCAACTCGGTGATTAATTTAAATACTAATGTTATTTATAGTTTTAATGTCTTTGATAACAATTCTTGAAAATGGTTATGTACTATCTATGTTTTCTTTAGAAAGTATTATTGTACAAAATGACGTGAAGCCTCACAAAAAAATATAATTAATATAAATCACTTTTTGTGTTTTTTTAATTGTGTTGCATTGTGAATTATCCATCGGTTAACAACAATATAAATGAAAATATATAAATAACAATTACATAACAAATTAGTCCTCCTCTTTACATTTATATTATTTAGGCGAACTATGCTTTAAAATGATGATTACATAACTCAATATATTACATAAACATAGGTAGGTATATTATATATATGAATACAAAAATCTATTTACTCGTTTCGCATAGTTGTTAGTTTGTTACGATTGATGACATAAATATATTTTAATAATTATAGATAATTTGATTATGATACTTGACTACTTTTAAAGATGGTTTTGCTTGACCAACTATTTAAAAAAAATTGAATTAAATTCCTCACCTTGATCAACGAAATTATATTTATAAATTCACCAATTTCTCCAATTAAAGTAAGATACTAAGGAGATAATATTAAAACTAATTGAATATGCAATGTTTTCCAAGTCAACGATATTGACAACAATAGTTGAATCTATGTGCCTGTTAGTAAACGTCGTGTTTTAGAACACGACGTATATACTTAGTTAATATTCTTCATAAGCTATATGAAACTTAGTTATACCAAGACATGTCCGAAGAAAAAATTGGATGCTCCGCTTTTTTTAACCAAGTAGGTGATTCAAGATTTGTACTAAATAAAATATTATATCTATATGTATTTTTACAAGAATAGAGTTAAGCTTACCCCAGGAAAATTACCACCCCCACAAATGGCATGTTAAATAATAAATCAAGAAAAAAATAACTTTAAAAATAGCACAAGTGATATTCGTTTTCACAATTTAATAAATAATAATATTTAATTTATTTAGTCATAGAATTTTATGGATTTTTAATGTTTAATGCACGACATTACGTGAACTTTGTCAACTAGATAAGATACAACTAGTAGGTTAGACTCTAGCATTGACCTCTCATTATTTGTATATTTTATTGAAATTGTTACCACGACGATAGAATATGCATCCTACTAATATTATAAATGTGAAAGTTTGTTAGTGTGTGAATCATGCTGCAAATACTGAACAGATTTTGATGAAATTAATTTATTAAGCTATTGGATTAGAGGTCCGGAGCCCTGTAATCCTCTCCCATCCTGTTCTAGTTCTCTCGCAATTTCCCTTCATTAATCCTCTCCTTATTCCCTACCCTTCTTTTAAGCTAGTAAGGTAACTACGACACCCTTGTTGTAGGTAGCCTGCTGTAGCATAAAAATCAATTTCTATATTAATTAAAATTTGTTTTAGTGTTTTGTAGCGGCGACAATCTTTATAAATGTATTCAGCAACGGCTGCGCGTATGGCTTTCCAGCGATACTTCTGCCACAACTCAAAAGTGACTCCAAGATACCTATCACCAAAGATGAGGAATCCTGGATAGGTAGGCACTTATATTTTATGTTAACCTGGAAGTGTATTGGTAATCGTAGATATGCTTTAACTGTGTAGTGACACTTCCACTTATTGGTGGACGTAGTGCAATGAAACAACGGCTTTTTTGCCTCTTTCCGACTTGAAAACTAAAATGTCTCACCTAAACAAAGCCGTTGGTTAACACTAGTGCGATTGTGGGGGGTGGAAGTGACCTGCGAGTATAGGATTTGAGGCTACGTTTACTCATAAATACACTATTAGATACGTAGGAAGAAGAGCAAGAACAAATACAAAGAGCGCCCATGTTACGCACACTTAAGTAGTATTTACAGTCAATGTCTTATTTTTTTGTGTACACATTTTTTTATCTGACATAAGGAAGGAAATAATGCTTGATGTTATTTAGAAACACTCATTAATAATATTCCGAGAGGACTAGGATCATTTTTCGGGAGGGGTTTGAGGCAAGCTGAAAACTTGTCTGATGCCTCTCCTATTGTACCCGACATGGAACTGGTGAATAGTTATTTCAAAATGTGTGAAAGTTTTTTATGGCAGGCAATGTAAATGTGGGTCACCTGATGTTATACCGAATTTAAGTCTTGTTACATGGCCAAATTTGCCATAAATTTTCTCAGATCACAAACAGAATTTCAGACACAATTTCCATTTAACTTTTTTTTCTAGTTTCAGTAATCACTTTAGCAATGCTCATAGGCAACCTCGCAACTCCGATGGTGATGAATAGGATTGGAAGAAAGAAGATGCATCTGATCGCCACCCTCCCTGCAGCTACGGGGTGGCTTATAATTGTTTTTGCGAACAGTGTACCGGTAATATATTTGTGTATTGATATGCGTTGAAAAGATTACACGGGTCAACACGAATTTTGAGTCTGAGTTCTGTACCTCTGATTTTGATTACTTATGCCTAACTAATTAATGAAAAAATATTTTTATCTAATAAAGTTTGCTTTTGTAGTTACTAAGACGAAATTTTAATTTTTATGAAAAAGCTCTATTTTTTAATTTAAATTATACGTAAAAGGAAAACAGTTTTCAATTCACATATTTTTACTGACTTTAATTATACAAGACGGCATAAATAAACCCACAAATACAAAAAAGAATAGGTATAAAAAAGACTTTAAAAATGAACAGATTTGGTATTTCTTGTGTAAGTTGGAACTTTCTCGTATGAGCCCCCAAATGTAGTCACCCATCATGTTTTCATTATATTGTCCTTGATAACGCTTTTCAAAGTTCATTACATCTTGGTGGAAACGTTCCCCTTGCTTTTCTGAATATGCACCTAAGTTGTCTTTAAATTTATCCAAATGAGCATGTAGCATGTGGACTTTCAAAGACATTCTGCAACCCATAACTTGGAAGTTGTGAAGCATATCAGTAATAAGCTCCGTGTAATTCTCTGCCTTTCTGTTACCAAGAAAGCACACTGACGTTGACAGTTTGTCACTCCCGCTTCACAACCACAGCCCCCCCCTGCCCCTCTCCTGTATCTTATATGCAACGGCTCCTAAAAAAACTGCTAAAACACTATAATATTCGTTTTACATTGTGTACAGGTACAAAAGCAAACTTTATTTATTATAAATGGAATTTCTACTCTTTTTTCGATGTATACAATCAGAAAATATTCACTAAATAACAGACTCAAAAAAAAATTTTTTTTTTGTTGACTTGTGTTATAAGCGTTACTCCCTTAATAGAGGCGCTTTAACACTGGTCTTTGTGAATTACATTAGTTGGCATGCGGGATCTCCCCGTATGTGTACTACTAACGACCAATGTAATTGCACCTTCTTTATATTATATATTGTGTGTACTTAGTTATTCTCCAGTGGTCTCCTAGTGGCTAGATCTAGCCCTCAAAATTATAGTAATATGTATACTTAAAAGTAATTAAGTATATAAATAAATTAATGTTTTAGGCTCTAATTTTGTCAAGATTAATGCACGGCCTCTCCGTCGGTCAGATGTTCTCCATCCGCGCCGTCATCCTGGGAGAGTACACCAGCCCACACAACCGCGGCGCCTTCCTGAGTACCTCCTCCCTGGCCCTCACGCTAGGCATATGCTTCGTACATCTCGTCGGGAAGTACCTCACGTGGCAGAGAAACGCCCTCATCTGCCTAATGTTCACCTTCCTGAGCTTCATCATGACGTTTTTAATCCCAGAATCTCCCAGTTGGCTAGCCGGGAAGGGCAAGTATGAAAAATGCCAGAAAGAATTCCATAAACTCAGAGGTCTGGGCGAAAACAAGGAATTGGGCGAGCTGATTCAAGCGAGAATGGAGTGTAACGAACAGGACAAACAAAATATGAGTTTTCAGAATATTGGTTCTCTTCTTACTAAGGCTGATTTCTTCAAACCCATTATTATAATGGTGCATGTTACCTTGATGCTGTACGTTGCTGGTGGGATGAACCTAGCGGTGTACGGGACTACCATCATAAGTCTCATAATGGGCCCAACAGTTGACACACACTTTTGGCTGGTAAGCTTAGACGCAGTGCGAATCATTAGTTCTGTAATCGCTATTTACTATGTGAGGGCGTTAAAACGTCGAACAGTGTTATTTAGTGCCACATCTTCATGTATAATCTCAAATGTATGTATTATTGTTTATGTAACATGCAGAAACTATGGTATTGTATCTGATTACGTGTGGCTCCCTGCTGTTTTGTTGAATATTCAGTGTTCCTCTATAGCTTTAGGTATAATGCCAATAAGTACTGTTATTCCTGGAGAGATATTTCCCTTCGCGTACAGGGGAGTAGGCATAAGCTTTAGCTTGTCTTTAGCTACGGCGTTTCATTTTGCTTTATTGAAATCATTTCCATATGTCGTATCGATTATAGGCATCGAAGGGGCATACGCAATAAAGGCTAGTATTCTGTGTTACTGTTTCGTGGTGATGTGGTTCATAATGCCGGAGACTAACGGCCGCACGTTGCAACAGATAGAGGATAGGTTAAAAGGTAGGGAGAGAACTGTTGAGACTGAAGAGATTCTACGCTTACCGACAGCGTAGACTTTAAAATGACTAAGATTTATCGATCAATGGAAAAAATAAGCGATTCAAAACGCACATGCCTGTTTGCGTGCCAAATGTAAAGATCTCTATTAAAGTATATAATTATATAGACTAGATTAAGAACTTAGGACATATCGTTACGATGACGAGAACTTCAACAATATTAATACCTTTAATTATTTTTTGAAAAAAGGGTCTTATTAAGTCTCCTTGTAAATACATAATTAATAAGGATTCTTATAAATTTTCGTTTATTCTATCGTTTAACTTGACGTTAAACGTGTGATAGCATATGGTACATATTACAGACTTCAAATCAGCAACATTCCCTAGTTTCTAAAAAAGCAAAAGGGGAACAATAAAACGCATCCATATTTAATAATTTTCTATATTATTTGGTACACAATAACCGTCGAGGTGTCCAACCATACTCGGTGAGTCGGGCCTACTATAATCATTAGACATAACTTCACTAAATCACTTATAGACATTTTTACACGCCCTCGGTATAGTTGCACACACGACACTTAACTAAATCTGTACAACGCCATTCGCACCTATAACATTTAACATCAGATCAGAACGTTTTACAATTTTGTTATTAACGTGCATAGCATAAAGTTCACATTCGCTTGAAATATCTAAATTAGGAACGAAACTACACAAGTATACATTGATCAAATCATAATAAATACGTGTAAATCTGTGGAACGTAATGTCAGTAAGTAATATGACAAACTGCAATGTGGCCCGCATCTTTATTTTACACAATGAACCATCATTAAAATCATTGCAGATATCTTATAAAAATCGTATTCGTCGAATACATAAAATAGATTGCATTATTGCAAAATTATCGATAGAATTAGATATACGTTGTATGAAAGTACTTTACGCTACGCTTTATAGAAAAGCAGTATCAATAAAAAAGATATTTCAAAGATGATTAAGGCCCAGTTTGATCACAATATCCTTTAGACCAGTTAACACCTAACATCCTGTTTCTCTTCATGATATGCCACATTTCGAAATTGTATCAAACTTTGTCTCGAATACACGCTCGTAAAATTACGTAGATTATACTTTTCCACTCATTTTACGAAGAATGGCAACAACACTTATATTAAAACAACAACCGAAACTAAATTGTGAAATTATTTAAATTCTAGTCACAGTCCAAAACGTTTACTATCCGGCTAGACAAATAATTTAAAGTGATAGCTTATTTCATATGAAGCATCGATTAAGTAAAATAAATCTAAAAAGCCTTATAAATAACACAATTCATAGAGACGATACATGTGTCGTGTAGAGTAGGCAATCATTTTAATTTAACACAATTTAAGAGTTTTATGCATACACACAAAATTACAAAAACGCCACCAATTAAAATTTTGTATAGAAATTGATTGAAGTTGGAAATATCGGCATATCCCACACGCTCATACGCAACTCCAACTCTAATAAAATACACATAAAAAATTTGCATCTAACATTTGAAAAATATTTACAATTTTTAACTTCATAAGGTTCACTAGAAGCGTTTTCAATTTATTTATTTTTTACAAAATTTTGAACACTTTCAATAATTTGGCTCCGTCGACCACCCATGTCCAAAGTCTTTTAATCTAATTATTGGACGAATTTTTGTATACTTTTATCAAAAAATCACGTCCGCTAAAGCCAATTGCGAACTTTATTGTCAACGCAATAAAGTCCATATTTACACGCAATATTTGAAAACGCTTGATTCCATCTCAAAAACCGTTTCCTAATGGGGTGAATTCGGATCGAGCATAATATTTTAGTCAAATATTTGATTTAAATTTGTAATAAATTCATGTCCCAAATCCCCCATATTCGTAAATTAATCCAAAAAACCAATCACAAATTTTTGAGACGAAAAGTGTACTTCATATTAGATCATAGATAATCATAGACAATCATAGATAAGTTGTGTCTATTCCCTTCTCTATGGAACACGGCTACAAACATCAAAAGGATAAAAGCTTCAACTTCTAAACACCGATAGATAAAAATTGATTATTTCATTAATTTACTATTTGAGAAACATCTATGTTATGTAATGACCATGTCTGTATGATTGTTCTAACATCGAATATGTATACATAAAAATCGAAAAGGATTCAAGTTTGTTCATGGGTTAGAAAAATAAACTGTTTATTAGTATATGCTATCCCTGTTTTAGGTTAAAAATAGTGTATTATAATGTCAAAATAATTTGATGGTACTTACCAGCGTAGCAGTGAGATGAGAAAATTATCCATTCATATACTAAAACGATACTTAACTTTGATGGTCACTTAATGTCGTAACTATCACTTTAATTAAAGGAGACAAATACAATGATTCAAACATATATCAATGTTAAGCATCGATTGAGTATTTGATAAATTGATTTTATAAATTGTTTCTATATTAAAATTATTATTATTATCATAAATGTATGGATTGGCTGTGACATGAAACGATGAACTTATTTGTACAGACAAAAAATATTTATTATAAGCATATACAAATTTGTCTGTGATATACATATAAATGTTGTTATAATTTTGGAATTCAATATTCCAGGTACGAAAGTGGAGAATATATAATATAGTACGAATGGAAGTCAAAATTATTGTTTTATTTCGAAGCCAACAGAACAAAGTTATTAATGAGTACACGACGCAAAATGCTGTCATTATTGGTCCTCATATATGAAAATAGCAATAAATACTACATTTCTTTGTTTTTTAACGAGTGCGTATGGTTTAATGACGTCATAATCTAAGTCAAATTAAGTGTGTAAATAAGACTAAGTTACAAGTAACTCATAGATAACGATTTTCCGTCCACTCGAAACGACTAAGTAACATAAGCATTTAAACATACTTGATACAAAACTAATAAACGACATTAAAATTTGTGCTCGCTTTAGAAAAATCCATTGAAAACACGAAAACGAATTTGTTTGTTGATAAAAAAAAATCAATTCGTTTATTTGTTCATGATCAACACTGCATATACTAATAATGCATACTTAAATTAAAAATATATTTAAAAATACATTTAATATCTTTACACATGTCCGCTTAACTGTAGTGAACGCATAAAATAGTTAACAATATAATGACTTGTGATGTGTTTATGTGTTCACTAGAGTCTATAATCACAGTGCTAAGTCCTTACAGATAATCCTGTTTTCCACCTTGAGACCTGCCGATAGCAAAACCGGCCATATTGGTATCTTACTATATACCTTTCTCTTTCTGTCTAACAATAACCCCCTTTGCTAAAGCGAGATAGAGTGGTACCATCGATATGATTAAGTTTGCTTGCTATCTCGCTCTAATCGAGGATGGTTTTGTGTGAGAAAAAGGGACGAAAAATGGTAATAAATTCACAGACGTGTCTTGCATTGAAAATGGTAATACATCTCATTTTTATTAACCTCAATTTTTCACAATAGTTAGCTACTTGAAGTTCCCATATTGAATTGGAGAACAATTTTCTTGGTTTGAAGTCAAGTTTGTCACATTTGATTTGAATAAACCTATTTACACAGCACTAAGGAACCCATGTTTTACATATTTTAGCAGAATTTTCTGTATTCTTTTACGCAGAGGATTTATACAATACGAAATCTTTGACATTTATTATATGCTGGGGAACTGTGAACCTAGGCCGAACATGAATATTAAACCCAAATAATTTTTTGTGATGTAATGGACATCATTGGTGTCAGGAACATTCTAGAACGTCTCCAGATGCAAGTTGGATCGATCCTGGATGGTAAGCAAATGTCTAGCATAATTTCAGCACTGACTTTGAAAGTGGAGTAGTGAGTTGTTTTTAGTTCATATAGAGTATAGCTAGTAGATCGACTCTTGTCTAAATACTGAAACGCTATTCAACTTCAAGCAGATCTTAATTGTTAACGCATCAACATCGCTCTATTGAATCTTTTCAGCATAATAGGAATGAGACAGAATGATATTTAAGCATTCCTTTCAAACAGTGCTCGAGATTCATGCTGTTACTAATAGTATTGTCTAATAATTCGTTACAACCTTTATCAGTATCCGCTGCATCAATTTACATAGGGCTGAATAACTATACTTATTTATCCAACTGCAATTGGAAAACATTCTAGAACGTTCTTCATTCAAATTCCTGGTATATATACGACGTAGTGGTCGCAGCGCGCTCAGTGTCGCTCCGACTGCCGGTCGGCGCGGTCGCCTCGCTGCGCGCAGGACCCGCACACGTAGTCGTCGTCCTCTCGGAGCGCGCCGCGGCTGAGCCCGACGCAGTGCATGTGGAACCATTGGTCGCAGCCGCCGTCGCATTGCACCCAGTCGACTTTGCCTGTGGAACATAACAACGTAATTAGTAAACTAACAATAACATTAACGGTCTACGACCAACGTTTGCATTGCCGCATGTAGTCGCGCCTATGCTTTGGAAGAGGGATGGAAGCGGTTCGATAGCATATACATAATTATGAGAAATAGTAATAGAATGAAATCGCACGTCCAGGCGTAATCTTAACTTCCACCCACACCATCTAGATGGTTGGCAATCTACCACCGTTCGCTTCACCCGCAACTTCTTTCCCCAAACGGTAAAACTTTTGAACGACCTTTCATCTGCAGTGTTTCCGAACAAATTCGACACTGGGCCTTCAAGAAACTAGCGTATATGTCCATCTAAGACTAGAAAAGCACCTGCGACACTCCCGGTGTTTCAGGTGTTCATAGGCGGTGATGATCACTTAACATCAGGTCACTTGCTCCTTTCTTTGCTCTGCCATAAAAAAAATATTAGGGTCCAAAATAAATTGAGTCTATAAGACTACCACTTCAGGTACTTCACTCACTTCATTACACCCTTATATTAATCTGTTATAGATCAAATCAACTGAAGCAGAACATAGCATACCAGTAGGCCGCAGACAGTCAGCTGCCGCACAGTCCTCGTCATCATCAGCTGATGAAGGTGATGATGTACTGCTTCGACGAGACGCTGCTTCGACGCGGGTACGGCTGTTACCCGCGCTTGAACCGCCGCGAGCTTGACCTGAAAATGAAGAATGATTTTTCATATTGTCTACATTTCTACAACTATTAGAATTGTACTGGCTAACTCTTTACTTTTATGTGTATCACGTAAATTATAGAGTTACCCACAGGACACAGATGAAGTCATCTCACCCCAAGTATCCTAATTTACTTCAAGTAAAAAAATATATTTAATTTTATTAACATCTTGCAAATAAAAACTCAACCCTGAACAACATGGCATTGGTGAGGGATAAGTGTTATTATTTCATTTATATATTATTCCCTGGTTCAAAGGACACTCACAATTCCCTCCTTTATTCATTATTGCTGTATTGTGTGTGTCAAAATAAATATGCTTTTCTTTCTTTAGTGCCTGGCTATGCGCATCATAAACCTACGCTATAAATATATATACTACAGATAAATAGAAATACATATTATTATTACATTAGGTCTCAGCTTCCGTGCTCAACAGACAATAAAAAAAATTACTAAAGAACCATCGCTCGGTAGAGGAATTTATATAGAATATTTTAAGGTCTTACCTAGCCGTGTATGTCTGGGGTGTTTCCCTCTTTTCCTCCTCTCCTGTCGAGCCATGTAGTGCTTGCGCATCATGAGCCCGGAGGCGGCTGACAACGCTTGCTTCCTGTTCAGGTAGTTTGTCGTTGTTGAACCGCGCTTCATCGTTGTCTTTGTTGTTGTTGGGCCTTCAACAATATTTTGTCATTAATTTCATTACTTATAAAATCAGACAAGGCAATCCAAAAAAACCTTATGTTAAAAAAAACGGCTAAAGCATCAAATAATTTATTACGATACGTCAGAACATTATCCCTCACCTTCGTGTGCGTTGCGTTTTGATGCAACGCACCGCAAAATGAAGTTCATTTTGTTGCGCACGCTACGTATTCACATACCTACAAAGATACCCACGCCCCATTTTTACAGACGTAGAGGTTACGTAGAGATTATTAAATACACTAGTCAGATAGTTACCATGCGGTCTGCTGCGCTTCAGTTGCTGGTGGTGCCTGGGCTGGTGCGGTCGTTTCCTGCGGCCCGCTTCGAGCACGCGTCCGCCGCGCCTTCCCTCCGCATTCCGTACTGCGGATACTGCGCTCCAGATTTGCGCTTGTTCTTCTAGTCGAACCTAATATGAAATTATTTATTTATTTAGTACATCGTGAAAATATAAAATTTCAAGTGTTTCAAACCATTGGATCTACAGTCTGATCTTAAATTAAAAACAATGAGAGAGAGTGAGAATTTCTTGCGCTAATAATAATAATTGCGAGCGAGTTTCCGCAACTCGACGTCAAGCGCATATTTTGCGTCATAGGAGATGGTCGCTAATCGAAACAAAGGAATTTATTGTGCTAGAATTAAGAATTAAAAACATTAAATTCACTAGTTTAATGACTAAATCTTTACTAATATTTAGGTTGAGGCAGCGAGTTTCTAGACCACAGTATTTTGTAGTAGTTTCCTTCATTCATTTTGCATAATCTAAATACATAATAATCTAATTTCGTTAATGTTTGTACCAAAAATAAATCAAACCCTACCTCAAGTAGGTCCCCTTCCAGCATGAGATCTTCCAACTTCTGTAGAATTCCAGGTGTCGCTCGATTGTTGGGTGATCGAGGCGAAGCGCTATATGCGTGCTCTACGCTCGCTGATGATCTACAAAATAAATTAACAGATAAGACTTATCTATCTTATCTATACATATAATAAAATCGTAGACTAGCCGTGTCTGCACATTTAATATTTTCAAGAAAAAATTTGTGTTTTGTATTTCATTTGTGATTCTAAACTCAAAACAATGATTTTTAGAATTTTTGTCTGTTTGTCTGTTTGTCTGTTTATCTGTTTGTCTGTTTGTCTGTTTGTCGGGCGTTTGTACGCAGTCAACTCCGAAACGGCTTAACCGATTTAAATGCGGTTTTCGATTATTTATTACGGCAAGTCCCCCGGAGGTTTTAGTGTTTGTTTCATCCAAATCGGTTAAAAAATAAAAAAGATATGAGGGTTCAAAGTTATCCATCAAAACACATCATCAATGCGCGTAGGCACATTCAGTTGAACCTTTTCAGTTGTTGTTTGCACAGTACTTTTTAATGATAAATAAAGCCTTCTTTTAATCTCCAAAGTAGATTATGATCATGGCAGCCAATCATAACAAAGACTAACCAACATGCAGAAGTTATTGCGTCCATAAGCAAGAATGCGTTAAATGCGTGCAAACATACAAGTCTCTTTCATTCTAGAAGTATATGACATAGAGTATCGAAAATGTAAATATTTTGCAAAAAAAATATAAGAGAATTATTAGGATTATACAAGCATGAACAGTGATACTTTTGTTATATTTCATTTAGGATATATTTTGGACTTAAAAAATAACAGTTACTAAATCGTAAAGATTGGACAGTTCTTTTTAAATAAAATAGAAGTTAATAAATCGTAAAAATTGTCCTACCGCTTCTACTTCGAAAATCCACAAAGTACAGAATTTTGTAGTCTACGCGGGCGAAGCCGCGGGCAGAAAGCTAGTTCTTACTAAACTATGGGATGTAAACTATTAACTAATTACCTAGTTATAAAAAAAAATAATCATAAAATAAGCTTTATTAATACACACAACTTCTTATTATAATTTTGTATAAGTCGAGTTAGTGGCTATATCATATTATGGTATGACTAGAATTTATAATGTTATAAGAAGAAAAGTAAAGTATAAGGAATTAGTAGGGACTAGTAAGGATTGCAATAATAATAGATTCCCTGACCGATTTCGGCCATAGTGGCCAATCTCAACTGAGACTAGCCAGCTGCGTAGGAGACATCATAGTGCAGGCGTGTACGCGCGAACACAAGTGAACTCTCTATTCCTTCACTCTCATAACCCGATGAGACGGCAGACCGACACGACCGGCGAGAGATCAGGCGCAGGACCGACGGCTTTGCGTGCTCTCCGAAGCACCGGGGTAATCCAACACTGCCAACTTCCAGACTCAAGACTGCTACTGAGATTTCTTTATCAGAAAAATTCCAATAACATTTTTTTAGCCCCACCCGGGATTCGAACCCGAGATCCATCAATCCGTAGTCAAAAAGTAGTAAGTTATATCGCTTACCGTGGCGGAGCGCCGTCCCGCCTGTCGGTGCGGTAGGCCGCCAGCTGCGGGCCGGCCAGCGCCGCACGCGCCGCGTCCTGCCACGCCATGGCGCGCTCCGTCACGCATTGTAGGGCTTCGCCCTCCGCTAACCGCACTGGGAGCTTTTGGAGCCACACCTGGATTAAGCAACTCATAGTTAGACATTTTTCGTTAAAGTAATTGATTCAAACATTGAAAAATTTTAATTATATTTGAAACCAAAATATTAAGATGAAAAATTGATCAACCATGTAAAAATTTATCATTCATGATTTTTTTTTTTTGTTTGAGTAGAAGTGTTATTGCTCCTAATGTGATTCTATGATATGCCTATCTCAAAAATTCCTGTTAAATTAATTTTATTAATAACTAGTTTTCCACCCGCGGCTTCGCTCGCGTGGACCCGGCAATTCCAATTTTTCTCGCCGTAAAAACCATGCTGAAGTCAAGCATGGTTTTAAGGAACATTTAAAAAAAAGAATTGTCCAAATTGGTCCAGTCGTTGTTGAGTTATGCGCTTACCAACACATTTTGCGATTCATTTTTATATATAAAGATTTCCACAATTTTACCAAAACTAACACTAAAACAAAAAAATAATTAAACACTTTTAAAATATAAACTTACCAGTAAAGCCAATATACGGTGTAGCCTCGGCCGTTTTGTTCTCATGCAGTCTGGGCAGAGGAACTTGGGGTCATTGCAGGGGAACGGGAGTTCTATTCTCTCTGGTGACTCCTCCCGGTCGTCCTGGTCTTCACGGGCTGATGATATACATGACGCTGGAGAGAAACACAATATTAATTAATTTGAAATAACTAACTACTGCTTTCTTAGGCACTTTGACCTTTTTGTTAATGGTGAAAAATGTCTGAGGGTTCATTCCCTCAAACTTCAAAGACCTATAGCGAAAAGATAACTTTTTTCTTGTAGTTGTCTTGGTGGCTAAATAAACGGGATCAAACGTAATATCAAAATATGTACTAGATAAAAATGGAACAATATTGAGTATTGTTCTAAAATTTTGGAACCTTAATGCAGAAATGTTTAAAGTGTACTGAATTACTAATATTCTACCATCAACAAGATTATTTTTTTTTATAATCCATAGATGATGCTTGAAATAATTCTTGTTAATCGTATTATATATGTGAATTACAAAATCTATATTAATATTTTTGCTTCTAGATTGAACATTTATATGGGAAGAAAAAGCAATTATATGTATTTACCATGAAACCAATCCTTGCAAAGCTCGCACTGCGTCATGAGACCGTACTGCCGCTTCTGACACGTGCAAAATGTCACTCCGGCCGTGGGGGGCGAACGAACCTCTTTGCGCATGTTCTTGGCCCTGTACACAAAATTAGAATTAGATTTACAAAATTCTAAAAGCATAGTTAATTAATAAATTTCTCTTCGGTTATACACAACAAACATTAAACAAGTATACAAGTGAACATTGTCATTTTATAGAGTACCAACAAATTATGTAAAATACTTTTAAAGTATTATAAACATGGTTTTCTTAAACAAATCTTCCAACGGTGCCTAATGTAATGTGTATAACCGCGTTTAAAATCCTTTAAAAAGTAATTTACTTAATATGGAAAGTACTCGCGTTAAAACAAACACAAGAAAATATTTTACCAACAAATGTTGATATAAAAGACTAACCTTAATACATACAATATCTTTGCAATTTGAAATAACAGATTTGGATTTTGAAAGATCTTTACTAAGTCAATCCTAATCGTACACACTTAAATTTAAAAGTTAAATGCGAAAAGTTCTTCTTGGACACCTTGATAGGATATTTTAACTTATATATTCGACGACCCGATTGGCGCAGTGGTTCAGCAATGGTTTAATGTGCCGGAGGGTGTGGGTTCGATCCCCACGAGCAGAAAATTATGATGTGATGAACATTGTAATTTTTTACTGTCGGGGTGTAAAATGTAAATTTATATATAGTATATATGTATTTACAAAAAAAAAGTATGTTTAAGTATGTCTATCAGTTATCTAGTCTCCATAGTACAAGCTTTGCTTAGTTTGGGACTAGATGGCGTTGTGTTAAATGTCCAGGAATATTTATTTATATATTCATCATCATCGTCATCCTGCCCTTTTCCCATTATTTGGAGTCGGCGCAATGGGTCTTATCCTTCCACTCTTCTCTCTTCTTAGTCATTTCCGCATTCACACCTCTTTCATTCATATCTTCTTTTATACAGTCCATCCATCGTTTCTTTGGTCTACCTCTTCCTGTCCAACCATCAACCTTCATATTTATCACCCTTTTCTCAACATAATTATCATATATATTATTCATATAGATTAATAATGGTTACCTTAATTCCTTGATAGCGGCTAGTTCCCTCAACTCCGCCTGTTTGAAAGCCGCTACAATCTCAGTGGGCGTGGCGTCTTCGCTAAAGTGTTTCAACAATGGCGGCTCTTCGGACGCGTCTCGAGCGCGGCGTCGGCTCGTACCGGTCGGCGTGTTCTCTGTACGAGGTGATAATGCCTCTAGGAGAGTGAACGGCCAGTTCTGAAATGAATATATAAATTAATATGCTTGCTTCTATTTTCAAAAGCTTGTAATTTTCCACTGGAGTTTATGAAATATAATAAATACCTTCACACAAACATTAAAATAATGTAAACACTAATTCCATGATATTTCAAGCTAACAGAATGAGTAACTTAATGCCAAAGATGTTCCATCAATCTTATCAAGGAAAGTTTTTGTGTTAGTCAAAAATTCAGTACAAAAATTAAACACCAAAAAATATTATTTTGTAACATTTCTGATATTATAAAAATTAACTTTAAATCATATTTATCAAAGTTAAAAAATATATTTATTTCCAAACTTCAGAAGATTTCTTTCTATTATAGACTGTAGTCTATAATATTGAAACAGTGGCACCTGATCTAGGTAAAAATCTGTATTATGGATGCCAATGCCCTCACAACAATAAATCTACAGTTGAGCATAAAATTAAGGGTAAAAAAAACACAATAGATCCATGCATACCTTCTTCATAAACATCTCAGCTGCACCTCGTTTCCACTCTTTAGCCGACTGTAAGGCCACAGCGAGCTGGTCTTTCTCATATAACGATATCGGTATCTGTAATCCGCGTTTGACCAACGCTTCTACGCTGTGCATGTAGGGGTATAGCTCTTTTGATTGCATTTCTTCCACCTGATGAAAATAAAAGTAATTAGTTAATAAGGTTAAAAAACTTTATTTCTTTATTGTAGGACATAAATACAGGAATTCACGTATCTGCTGTAAAATAGGGAAAATTATAATATATAAATGTAAAATATGAATATTTACACAAAGTAAACAAGATGATCATTATTTTTAAGGATCATATATTTTGCAATGTTAAATAATTATAATTAAAAAATAAGCCTTCACTTTCGCTGTCGCTTCCGCCGATCGTCTCCCATCCCTTAGTAATAGTCTGAGCGCGAATGTCATCCGTTTGAGAGACGTATCTAGCGAGCAACCTACCTACGCAATGTTTCATACATTGCGTAGGTAGTGAAGAACATTCAGGATTTTGACATCTGTATGTATTCTGTGGTCGCCGCACATCGCTGTGCACACGTACCTTGGCCAGCCAGTCCTTGGCGTGCGTGGCGGCCGTGCGCAGCGCGTGTTGCGAGGGCAGCGCCGCCTCTATCTCGTCTCCTTCCCCCAGCAGCGCGTCCAGCTCCGCGAGCGTGGTGTGCGTTTTGTCGCTCTCGTCGATGCTCTCTCGCCCTTTGCTTGGGGCCGGTTCTAGGAGGACTGCTTTCGCGCGACGCTCCCAGTCTTCGACTTGCACTGTACGGAAAAAACATAAAAAATTTATACCAAGACCATTATTTGCAAATACGCAAAAAATCAAACTTAATCAACACCTAAGTTTCATGCAAGAATTGGCCATGATTTTTTATATAATGGAGTCTGCTCCACCACGATAAAACAGGACTTCATATATCCATATCAAGTAAATGCAGGATGTAGCTATGCTAAGATACACATAAAATACTCACGTTTCAGTTTATATAGGCTCGCCCGTTCCACTTCGACACGCCGATGGGGTACAACACTAGCGGCCTCTTGCAGTAACTTGTCGATAACTTCAGGCGTTAGTGATGCGCAGTCATCTCGATGTTCGCGAGCTGATACGATGAACTTCTCTTGTTGTAGACGTGCTTGTAACGCGGGCAGTTGGGGAAGGACTATGCAGAGGCGGGAACCAAGTTCTACCACCTGAAATATTATTAATCGTTGGTAAGTAAGAAAAACACAATATAGCAATGCTATAAGATGCTATACAGCAGAATTACCCTGTCGCCTCTTGCGACACCCACTGCGATTAAATCCTGCACAAGATTCAACCGGATAACTTAGTTGAATTTTTGAGAAATGCTATGTATATTCAATGTATATATTGTTATTCAAACACGGCGAATTTCAAAAAACAAACCCTTCAGAACAAATATAAATAATATTATTTTGATTTCAGGAAATTTGTAACTTTAAAATATTACAAGTAATTAGACCTTAACAATATTTTGTCAAAGAATATCCCTTTTTCTTTTCTTATAGCATTGTACTTTATTGTACAAAAGTTAAGAAAGGCAATAAATTAATCAGATAAGAAGATTGTAATTGTATATTTACCTCCTCTAGCTCCCTAACTGAGGCCGAATCACACTCCTCCAAGTCCACATTCAGAAGTTCCGTCGCCCGATCTTCAAATTCTGCCGTTTGTCTCAGTACTTCTTTCACTGCCGAGCCTGTGAAATGACATAAAAATTACCCAAATATACTTTATATGGAGAACCTAATTTATTTTAAAATGCTAGATTAATATTTTTGTTATTTATTGTTATTATTAGGCAATCTACGCATAGCACAGAATGTCTATACTAAACACCAGAAGCCTGTCTTATATTTAGTGTCTTTGCACACAAATAAAGTTAAAGTTTGTATTCGAAACCAAACTTTTAGGTGTGCGTGCGCTTATATGCACGTACTTACGTATTACAAAGAGACTACCATCAAGTAACACGCATACCAGACCAATATCAGCCGCGAAAAGTCTGAACTTTCATATTAGCTTCAGATCGTTTTTTAGTGCGCGTGCGCATCTATGTGCATTTATTTGCATATGTTATGTGCACTTGTCACTCACCTTCGGGTAGCACACAGGCCAAGCCGTCAATCTCAGCGGCGAAGAGCGTAAGCTCGTGTATGGTGAGTTTGTATTTGGGGTCGTGGTGTCGGGTGCGCGTGCGCATCTTGTTGAGGTCCAGCTGCTGGATGACGGAGGCGCACTTCTCCGCGTCTTCGATGGCCGTTTCTAACGCGCGGACCAGCTCCGTTTTGTGCATCTATATAAACATGGGATTAGGTATGAATTATAGAAAAGTTAATTAAATATTACTTCGAAAAGGCATGCACATGTTGCACTCCCGATCTTAATGCATAATTTTTATATAATAATGTTTCTTACACAATATTGAAGTATGCTTCTACAGGCAATCTTTAGATTTACAAGTTTAACCAACCATTTGTCATATAACAGTTATACCTCGAAATTTTTGAATATTTGAATACCTTTAAAAATTTTGAGCTATGCCTTGAAAAATATATATAATACGAGACCACGAAAAATATAGTCAGACCCATAATCAAGGGATATACAACCGTGTAATTCTTTGATTCACTGTGAGAACTTAATAATAATAAAACACAATTGTACACGAGAACATTATTAAAAGTATACATAAACATTGATTAAAATAACGCATACAAATAGGTGGCCTTATCGCTCAGCAGCGATATCTACTAGGCAACCTTAGGATATAGAAAACTCACCTTGAGATCATGGGCTCGCTTCAAGTGCGCTCTCAAGCCATCCAGGTCGCAGGTCTTGGGCGTGTCGGGGTCCAACGCGTTCTGCACAGCCTCAGCCCACTCGCGGAACTGCTCCGATTTGCGCTTTAGTTTTTCCAACATTGCTGGTAGCTCGTCGAGTGTGTAACGATATCTGGAAGGCATTTTGAACTTAGTGGCCTGAATTTAATTTTTTTTAATAAAACAGTAATGGCTTTCAAGTATAAGGTAACTAACACTAAAATATAGGAACAGAATGATGTTTTTTTTAAATCTCATTATTATTTATTACTGATCATTATCAATCCCTTGCTCAGCACATAAAATTCTGTTGTAATAATTGTAAGTGAATCGCATTTCAAATCCTTTACAACTTCTTTAATTTTTTTTTTTATATAAATTCTTATAATTCTTTATAAATTCATGCTAAGTATTCAGTAGATTGTATCATGACTTATTGATGGAAATTCATTTGAAGAATTGAATTAAAGACTTTTTTTTCACTATTTCTACTATTTATTAGTAAACTTTATTTAGCTTCTTTATAGTGGAAATAGTGTATAAGTCTGTAATTCAATTCCTACTAAGTAGTTTCAATAAATAACACCCTGTATCGGCGTACCTGAGCTTATGCGCGGAGGGGGGGCACGCGCACAGCTGGTGGAAGTGTCGCAGGCACGCCACGAGCTGCGTGCACGGGCACGTGACGCACGACAGGAAGCACGTGGTCTTGCACAGGTGGCACTGCCGCTCGTCGTCCGGCAGCAGCTCGAACGCTTCCCGCTCCGCTTCTGTCACACCCTGTACACGGATATAAGTATAAAGAGACGTATTCAGAACACTTTTTTCATACAAATAAATATAGGGCCAGGGTCAACTCTGCAGCTCGTAACTTCCACGGTCTAGTAGACTCTATTGATTGGTGCAACACAGCCGTTGAATGTTGTCGAGTCGTTTTTTAATTTCGGCATTTTTTATGTTTCTCATACTTCAAGATTTTAAAAAGAACTTTTTGCAAAAAAGACATTTTCACACTTAAAAAAACAAAATAACTTTTATTCCTCCAACATTAGCTGGACTCTGTCTCCAGTGCCTTTTCGCAGGCCGGCTCCACCACCCACGGTGCCATCCACGACGACGCGCCCCACCAATTTTTGAATTTGGAAGTTTGGACTATGATTGCAATACTTTGTCTTGTGTGCGCGTACACACCTATAAAACTTCACACAAGCTTGTATACATAATTATACCGTCAACGATTGAGTATAGTGGGGCGCGTGTTCGTGGATGAATTTATCTATATATATAGCACTACACACCCAGTCCAGCAGCGCCTTCCTCAGCTTCCTCTCATCATGCAGCATGCTCCTCATGTCCCTGTAGGCGGCGAGCGCCACGGTCAGGCTGAGCGAGTCGGCCTCCAGCGCCATCTTGCAGACCAGCTCGTCGTGCGAGAACACGCAGTATCGACGCAGTGTTGAGTAGTGCGCTATGCACTCGCGACCCATTTTCAGCTAGAACAAACATTACAACTCAATATAAATATGTACCTTTTAGACATTACAACTCAATATAAATATTTGATTTGTCTTCTTTTTTTCTAGTTGTCACACTGCTGGGAAAAGGATTTCATTACAATAGGTTAAATATTTTTTTAACAAATCAGATATGAATGTATTATATCATTTGATTGTCAGTGTTCTTCTTTCTTCAAAATTGAAAAATTTTAATAAATTCAAAATGTAAATTCTGAGGGATTTACTTTTAAGTTGGACATTTTCAAAGAAAATTCTAGTAATCGAAAAGGTCTGGTACGCTTCGATTAAATTTAGTAACTTACCCAATCAGCCGGTGTAAAGTTGACAGCTTCAGCAAAGTTGTATCCCTGGTTGAAACCGGCGTGATACGCGCGCGGGAACGTAATCACGAACTCGCCGGCGTGTTGATCCGTCCTGTACAGAAAATAATTATTATGATTATAAAAAAAAATATAAACCTTTAAATGCTATTTAGTTTTTTTTTGTCTAATATCACATCACATAAATAAATAAAAATATAGAAAACCTAGAATGTTAAATTTGTTATTTATTTAAAACATTATTCTCATTATGTAACGCTCCTAACTGCTTTGAGACAGTTTTATCTTTCAGACACTTGTTCCCTCCTTATTCCCGTACAAAATGGGATAGCACAATACTATGGCATGCTCACTATATTACTTATTATTTAATTATACACTTTATTTCAACGTTAGACTTAATATCAAAATTTAAAAGGAATATTTCAGCACAAATCAGGACTTCACTCGCCAGAGGCGCCGAGTGGTGATCACAAAAACGATAGTTTCATTCTGCTATATTCATTCTAAAATTACAGAAAGCAACAACGCTAAAATAAACTACGCCTTATCAGTGCCAGTTTCAAATTTCTTCTAATTTAACGTACCTGTAAAGTAAAGGGCATAGAGAAATTCGTACCTGTAAACTGGTACCCCAGCCTTCATCAGCACATTGGGATTCATGATGGTCACAAGTTGGTGCAGTAGATCTGGTTGTAACTGGAACAGCTCTGGAGCTTCAGCCTTCATGGCCGCTTCAAACTGTTCAGCCTTGGAGCTGGGTACCCCATACCTATACACAGACACATAGATATTAATTGTTCAATAGATCTCTCAAACTAAAAAAGAATACAAAAAAATATATGGACAGTATTCTAGCTATTTTTGTTTGAACGAAAGTAGCATATGTGCCCCGCAGTTTCGCCCGCCTTTATCTGTTTTCTTATTTTTATTTATTTTTTTATTATCTATGATTATTATGATATGTTTTTTTTTTATATTATTTTTATATGTTGCATATAACTTTCCTGTACTTGAAGCATAAAATTGAGGTATATAAAAAATTTAAGGGACAGCAATTAAACATATATTAAACATCTCTGTCATAAATTAGTGTAAAAATATACCAGCAGTATAAAATAAGTACATACCATGTTTTCGGCTCGCCCCAATGCAAGTAATTTATTGAATAACTCCAGTGATCTTCATTGTGCCAGCAGAAAGTAGCGAAGCACATTCCGACGTAAAGCCATGGTACCTGTAGTCAGAAAGCCGTTTAGCTCTATTCAAACAATAGTTAGATAACCAAAATATTGGAATTAATTAATTCAAAAGTATGAGAAAAAAAAATTTAAAAATTATCATGTTAGAAAACATTAACAGACATTATACTTTTAATAAAACAAATATGGATATAATATTTCATATTTATAAATATAAAGTTTATGAATTACATTAAGTAACAAAACAAATCAAGCGAATAGTAGGGATTATTGAAATAAAAGTTTTTCTCACATACAAATTATTATTTATTTCCCTTACACCTCATAAAACGTCATCCAACAGTATCTTACCTTCATGCCAGAAATATCAGCATTGATATGTCCCAAAACCGATCCTTCTAAAACGGGCAGATTATTAAGGTTCCAACTGGACTCCGCATACTGTTGCTCACCGGGGTACAAATGTGCGCTTGATTTTGTTGGGAAACCTGTGCACAATACAAGGGTTCTTATTTTAGTCTAATGAAAAATTTGAGAAAAAGTTTTGTATAAAGAAATGTTTATCACACACACACGCAGTAACATGTACTTTAAAGATAGTTTTGTTCAAGTACATGGCTCAAATGTTTAATGTTTTTTATCTACATTTAGGATATAATGGTTTGGAAAAGCTCTCAAAGAAAAACCTCTTTAAAAACACGATAGAAAAATATATAAAAATAAAATAGAAAACCACATTTAAGAAAAAAGTTCATACTTAAATTAATAGGCCATAAACCGTATTATCGTGTTTTATAATAATTGAACACTTGCAAGAAATTGTGAAATAATCAAAAATATATTATTAATATTAAACATGACAAAAGTTTGGAAAAGTTTGTTTGTGTTTTTTTTTTTAATATTGTATAGCATGTAAACTGTCTAACGAATTGGTCCTGACTGTAATGTTAAATTATAGTTTCCTATGAATAAATAAATAAATAAAAATAAAATTACTTTTAACTAGCCACAAGTTTTTTATTTACGAGACTACATTCATACCTGATCCGTGATCCATAGAATGCAGGTCAGCTCCATATTCCACCGTCACATCCTCGTCTATTGAAGATACAACTCGCCAGAATTCCCTCTCCACTGTTGATGTTGGTACCATCTGGCAAATAATACATATAAATTAGAATAAACACAAGGAAATTGCAGTGATATATAAATAGAAAAGAATATAAACAAGCAGACTTATAGTAAACAATGTAATATACATATTAATGTATGTTTATGTTGTATGTATCTGATAATAATAATTTATTCTTAAAACAGGTCTTTATTAATAAGCTCTTATACTAGGTCTCCTATAAAATATTTTTTCAATTAACCACCATTTAGAACACAACATCTAGCAAGAAGATGTAAAAATAAACTTGTATAGTTGTTTTTTTCCTATTTAGGAAGAAAACAATGATAGAGTAGAAAAAAATTGTAGAAATAATATTTGATCAAAAAAACTGTTTACAGAAGTTTATTTTATTATACTCAAACATTAATTTCAATATTTTTTTAAATATTTAACGAAAAAAAATCAGTCGAATTGATAACCTCCTCCTTTTTTGAAAGTCGGTTAATATGTATACTCACATGTACGGGCATATTGAAATAGTCCGATTTGAATTGATCAGCCATTTCGCCAAACTGTTGCAGCGTGTACTCGCGAGAAGCCTGCTCGAAGCCGAACGCTTCCGTTGGTTTTGCTACCTGTGCCATAAAAAGATATAAAATGAACAAACTTTCACCATGTTAGTATGTAAATAAATAAAATTGTACACCAAAAACACTTAATTTTATTTTTGCTAGAATTACAAATCAAAAGTTACTCCAATTTTGTTTTTACATGTCTATTTTTATCTTTATAAAATTTTATTGCTTGTATTGAAATAAAAAAATTGTTCATGTCCAAGTGCAGTATCATATATTTTTTTATGATACATTGGGCAAGCGGGGCATGCGGTTAACCTGATGTTAAGTGACTGAGCACAGCCCATGAACATCTACATCATCATATCCATGATAGGAAGTTGAGAAAGGAGGAAAATAGGACGGCAGAGGAGTGGGATGAGAATACAGTTACACAATTAAATATTATATTCATATCATTAACCATCCAAAAAATTTTTATTTTTTATTTATTTATTTATATCAGCCATCATGTACTTACTGTTGAAAGATCTGTGGTTATCAAATCTAATTTACTTGTTATTTAGCATGAAATCAAAAATAATTTAGAGTATAAAATACACCCTGTATATAGAACAAGCGTACCTCCTCAGCCAAGCACACGGGGCACCTCCAGTCGCCCTTGGGCACGTCGGCGAGCGGCGGCACGAGGCAGAACGTGTGATACGAGTCGTCGCATCCGTCACAAAGGAGCATCTGCTCCTCTATGTCGCCCCGCCCGCAGATGTGGCACATGTACTTGGCGAGCTATAAAAAAAAAATTTAAAATATTTTATTTCCTATCAATATCTGATAGGGTTGGCTCCAATGGGAGCAGTGCTCTCCCCGTGAATACTAATACAGCACATCTGCTTATAGTCTTACAGACTGATTGCATGGTATGTCCAAGAAAAAAAAAATCATGATTAAGTTTCATGAATATCAGAAAATTATTAATGCAGTCTTTTACTAAAAGTACTAAGTATACAACTCTAAAATTTCAAATGTGTGCGATGGGTAATATAAAGTTTACAAGCATTCGAATCTTTCGATCACTCTCGTTTAAATTTGTGATTGTAACCCGTCATTGTTATCTTCTAAGTAACCTTTATTTAAAATCAAAAAATTGAGTGATTGCAATATTAACCCACGTCAATTAATGGTCTATCAACACAAAAAGGTTTTTTCAAATCAGACTAGCAGTTCCTAGTATAAGCATGTTCAAACATACCGGATCATCCGGCCTCGGTGTGGAAGTGGGCGGGGCCGGTGTAACGGACACGGTCATATTGCTGAGGCGGTGTTCCCGCAGTCGCGTCGAGCGCAGCACGCGGGCGCGCGCGCCGCAACTCGCCGCGCTCGACATCCATTTGTTCTCGCGGGGGCCTGGTGAAGGAAATTGGACTTTATTGCTTGTAGTATGGAATAGTTATTACTATAAAACATTTTTTTCTGAAATTTATTCTTTTATTATTTGTGATGAAGATATAAAAAAAGTCAACACATAAGTGAAATACAGCTTGTGTACATGTACACAATTAAACAAATAAATAAAATAAATAAAAATATTTAAATACACACCATCATCTTGTCCCAAACTAAGCAAAGCTTGTACTATGGAAAGTAAACCTCTTGTAAATACATACACATTATACATAAATGTAATACCCAGACCATAGAAAATTACAATGTTCAACACATCATACTTTTCTACTAGCGGGGATAGAAGTTCCACACCCTCCGCCACAATAGACCATTATTTTATCCACTATGTGTTTTATATCTATCAGTATATGTTTTACACAAAACAGTTTTGCTTGACCTGTGCTATATGACGTCATCAGATACTTACTCCGCCTGGTCTCAACGGGCTCCTCCTTGATGGGGGTCTTCTTGTCCTCCAGGCCGGGCAGCGCGCCCTCCGTGTGGCTGCCCTCCGCCGGCTCGGGCTCCGAGCTCTTGTACCGGCGGCCGGGGGGCGGAGTCGCCGCCGGGCCCTTGCTGGCCGACCGGCTCCGAGCGTTCACCTTTTCCGGTGTTTGCTCCGTCTTCACTTCGATTTTCTGGTTTGGATGTTGAAAGAAATTATTAAATTATAAATAGTAAGAAATAATGGTAGAAATAATTGTTACTTTATTTTAAACAGAAATATATAAGTGCATAGGGAATATCTTGGGGAAAAAACCAGCGTGATGCGTATAAAGTGG
>LQNK01001253.1:116551-127472 GCA_001586405.1 Phoebis sennae
AACTAATTGTTAATAATAATGAAAAAAACCATCCAAATATTATCAATTATTATTGGAACTTGAGTATATCTTTGATATTAAACTAATAAATTAAAATTATTGAATTAAATCAGTTATGTTCAAAACTATTTCCAATAAAGCTTTATTGCATTATCTTTTAATAAATTATCATTGTTAACGTAAAATTATATTATAAATACATTAAACTGTTCTTCTTTTGATATAAACAAAGGCAAAAATTCACTATTGTTATAACTTAACAATAAAGATACATACGCAATTAGCATTGATAATATTAATGTTTATTATTTTATTGTTGACAATTGTCAGATCTACGAACAGTGAGATTATGTTATTAAACACCCTTAACAACTTTAGTTCTGATAAAAGCTGAATGTAAAATGTTTTACCTAAAATATTCTAGCCAACGTAAAATAAAATTTAGAATTAATTTTGTTACTCCTAAGATGCAAACATTCTAAAAAAAGCTTCAATATTTTTTCTCCATATATTACTTACAATAAATAAATCCAAATATTTATAAGTCCATCAAGAATCAATCAAAATTAAGATGCAGATGCAATTAATGGAATATGGAAAGAAATTAATCAATTATTCAATTCAATAAGTTATTGCCAGATAACACAATATTTAAAAAGTTCA
This sequence comes from Phoebis sennae, assembly GCA_001586405.1. Taxonomy (NCBI): domain Eukaryota; kingdom Metazoa; phylum Arthropoda; class Insecta; order Lepidoptera; family Pieridae; genus Phoebis; species Phoebis sennae. Next base: position 117,215 of record LQNK01001253.1, read on the forward strand.
AATCAGATTGATAAATAACAATTCATTAATCATTATTATTATATTGATTCATGAGATAATCTGTATGAAAGTTCAATAAAACATTCTAAAAACAATAATTATGCATGCATGCAATATAACATTATAATCACTCTTGAAGTAAATGTCACAAGTCACCTTGCAACATACTAATTATGTGATTTTCATAAATAAATCTAACTAAACATTGAACTTAATATAAAACAGAAAATTACTTATAATGTATGTTCATGTCCTACTTACATTTAGAATCCTCTAAATACATTATAGCAATTTTATTCAATTTAATTCTATTACAATTATTTCGTTTTAATATAATTTTGAATAATATTGTCATAAAAAAGTGCAATAATTATACATGCAGTAAAATATAAGTTACATACAATGTAACTCATTTCAATAAAGTGAAGTTATGGTTAATAATTTAAGCTCAAAAATTCTAAAATTTTCTATAATTTGTTTTTTCTTATTAATTACTAGCTTTCCGCCCGCGGCTTCGCTCGCGTGGGCTACTAATTTCTGTATTTTGTAGAGGCGCACAACAAAAGTCTAAAATAATTATGGTCGCATGACCGCTGATATATGCGCATATCTATAGTTTTTTTTTTATAATTTTCTATAGAAATAGGTTTGACCAAAATCTGACAGTACGCGCGCCTAAAATTTTAGCCCACGCGAACGAAGCCACGGGCGGAGAGTTAGTTATTTTTTGAGGGTTTTTAAGAATTCATTAAGCGTTTTTATCGTCTTAACCTATAGATATTGGGGACATGACTTTTTATACTCTTAACGTATACGTTAAAATATAAAAAGGCATGCTCGCAATCAACGAAAATCTCATATTGTCACATGGTATGACACATTTACGACTTTAGAAGCGTATATCTCAAAAAATATTTACTTTAGCAAAAAACGCATTTAGAAACCTCTATTTTATTTTCAAATACCTATCCAATGATATCTCATTTAATGATGTGTTAGCGAATTTATTTTTTTACCTTCCGATTACATGTATGGAGAGTCACCCTTAAAAATATTTTTTTCAAATAAAATGTAGCCTATAAGTTGAACCTAATATTGGTCTATCAGCATGTGAAATTTTATCAAAATCTACCCAGTAGTTAAATAATAATAATAAAAACGAGCTGGTCTCCGCAAATCGACGTCGAGCGCCTATTTTGCGTGGTGGGAGATGGTTGCTAATTGAACCACCCCAGTTCCTCCATGAAGCCCACCAACCTTCCAAGGTTGGTGAAGGCCTCAGGGAGTGATCCTAGCTCACCCAGGTATTTCGCTCTGTACTTAGCTACCCCCGGGCATTCGATTATGACGTGGGAAGCTGTTTCATCTGCCTCCAAGCAGGCTCTGCCGATGGGACTGTCAGTGACACCAATTGTAAAGAGGTGTTTATTGAAGGGACCGTGGCCGGTCAGTATTCCAGTGAGAACCCGCAGCTGTGGTCTATGAAGCTTCAGCGCGCACCGTGCGAGCCTTGAATTTATGTTAGGCAGAGCCATCCTGGCTTGTCCGCAGTCTGTTCTGGCAATCCAGCTGGTATTACCCAGTAGTTATTACGTGATTGACGAACATACAAACAGATAAACAGACAAACAGACAAACAGACAAACAGATAAACAGACAAACAGAAAAAAAAAATTCTAAGAATGGTTTTGGTATCTGTGGAACATACATATTACATACCAATCACTCTTTTTGAAAAATATTCAATGTACAGAAATGGTTCGGTTACTCTTTTATTATATGTATAGATTACCAGTAAACAATCACTGTAAATTAATTAATTATATCCATTTATATCAGCATTTTCACGACTGCTAAAACATAAAAAACGAACTGTTAAAAAAATATTAAAACTTACAGTCTCCTTATTGTCTCCCACCGCGCCATTATTTTTGAACACATCGTACGGATAGAGGATGCGTTCGTAATGACTCTTGAGTATGGAACCGATACCCTTCCCCTGGGGGTGGCCCATGCGCCGGGCGATCTTCGACCATTTGCGCTCCGCTGAACATACTTCGAAACCACCTGAAGGATATTAGTTCAATGTAAATAAATCTAAATTGAATGTACAATAAAATTTAAAAAAAAAAACCAACATTGAGTTCCAAAGCTCTCTTCCAGCCTCATCAAGAAAATTATCTACATTACTCATACATAAATGAAAAAAATAATTATTTGTATAACTGTAGATTCATAAATACCTTATAATAGTTATATGTAAAATATGAATTTGTAATAGAAATAATAAAAATCATTTGACTATTCAGAACTATTTAAACTTCAATTTCAATTTGAAATAAAAAAATCAACTATGTAATAAAGAATAATTATTATCTAAATAACTTCTAATTTTTCACTTCCAGAAGAAATCATAATAATTTTGTTAAAATACTTACCGGCCTCTTTGACAATTTTATGTAGTGCATACAAGTCAAGCGGCTTCCTTTCCACCGTTGGTATCTTGAGCACTGAACCTTGTAGTTCCCAGAACTTTATGATTTGATCTAGGAAATTCAGCTTCACTCGTGTTATAGCCTGGGTGATAAAGTATTTAATTAAAAATACAATCACAACATGATATAAACTTGAATGTTTGTACAAAAAAGTAAGATTTAAATAAAACTTTATAGAAATATAGCTCATAACCAGAATTAACACTAAAGTCACTTTGTATCCTGGTAATCATAAACAAAGTCAAAGACGGAAGCTATCTTTCTATAAAAAGAGAATTTATCATTCATTTATACAAAAAAGAGGAAATGCTCAAAATACTTTAAAAAACATGTTAATTATTGTAAATATATTAAAAGAATTACTTTTTATAAGTTGTCTATATTTAGAAGGATAAAAATAGTTGGAGCTCAACATTAATGAACATAAATATCAAGCATGTAACCATATTCATAATTCTTGTATGGCTAAGGCGTTCCATATACTTAGCAGATTTCTTTTTAAATGACTAGCAGAAATACTAAGATTATAATTATACGGTTTCGTCATGTACATAACCTGCAGCTTAAAATACATTGTTTGTGAATATCACACAAAAAAATATGAACTTGTGAATTGAAAAATATCACTTATTATATTTATTTTTTATACAAGTAATAAATAAGCAAAATTATGTTTTTAATTGTTATTTGTGGGTGCATGTAAAAATGGTAAGAAGATAATGTGCAAAAATCATTCTCAATTCAGGAATTTATTTGCATATATATTAAGTAAATTTTGCATCTTTAAGGATAAATTATTAGAACAATGAAATAAGCCACCTCATACATGTGACACATAAAATTTCACTGTAACAATGCCGATATCAATGCATAAGCACTACTTTATCTGTGATTTTAAATGAAATTCCACATTTTATACAAAGCTTTTTATACCTTTTGTTAAATTAGGTATGAGGGTAACTTTTAAATAAATGGTTCCCGACCAGTTGTACAAGAGCCAATAATAGTTAACTTGGTCCCAACTATTGTCTGACAACAATTTTTTTTTTTACTATTGCAATCTGTCTTTAGGGTTGACATTAAGCAATACTTTTGGGAGGAGAAAAGATGGCTTGGGAGGTCCAGGTTCACTAACATGGCCTCATGAATTCATATAGTCCAGACAACAATGATGTAAAAGTGGTCCATCATCAAGAAAAGGTTGGGCACCCCTGCTTTAGAAAGTACTCACCTCTAATTCATTTAAGCGTTGAATCCTAGGTGTAAAACGTAGCCTGTCCACATCAACAGCAAAAGGGGGCTGCCAGTGCTAAAATAAAAATATTATTAATGTTTACACTCACCAAAAGTGGTAATAAAATAGCTTATTTATGAAAGTGTGTTTTATTCTTATAAGAAAATTTAATAACAGATATATAACTAATTTATTGTGCAAAGAAATACATAAAAAAATATTTCCATGTGTATAACTGCATGCTAAAAATTAAGTTTATTTGTATTGATACATCAGTGTAAAATATTATCTAAGAGAAAACACTATGCTACTCAATTGCATACAAAAAGTAAGAATAAACCTACATTACTAAAAGTTTAGGTTAAAGAATTTTCAAAACTCAAATAACAACATTGAATTTAATCCAGTAAAAAGTCAATCAAAACATCTTATCATATTTGCAACAAATATTTAGTTATTTTATTAGTGTTATTTTTACTTTATACCTACAAATAAAACAAAGAATTATCTTCAATCTAATGTTTAGTTGTGTATTTGCCATTCCTAAAATATAAAGAAAATACTCAGGAATGCACTAAATTTGGTTGCATACAATAAAGCTTAGTTTTCTTAATCAGGTATTACTTTGAAAATGTATTTTTTTATTTAAAAGATACATCAACAGAAATGTTTTTTTTCTCTGAATCAGTTGAAAACATATGAGAGTAGTTAGTAATAATTCCATTAATCAATTACAAGTTTTTTTACTGTGCGCTAATTAAATAACTTCTGCTCTGATGGCTTTAGAACAGAATAGAGTGGGCGGTAACATGAACATGCAATTGTTGTATTATTTAACAAGAAGACAATATCATTCACTCAATAGTTAGAGACTTATCATACATCTAACTATGTCAAATAATACTAGGTATGTTTGAATTGTTACATTGGTTTACTGGTCTTGGTTAATTTTAGCTACCATTATTAAAATAGGTTTTCATCGCAAGACATCTTATTCATTATCAGCTTAAGTAAGTATTTTATTGTTAATCTGTGTGTCTAACAAGTACAGCATGAACAATATTTATTATTAGAATTATTATAAATTGGAACAGTAAATTTTAATAACATTCATTATAAATTTTCTGTTAAATAATTTAGTCATGTATTATAAGACAATTAAATAACCTAACCTAAGCTCTTAGGTTTAACATTTAAACATTTGGTTGTAATTAACAGAAAGTAAAATATACATTTTATAATGGTGAAAACCATAGTAACCTTTTGCCCATTTATAAAGATTAATTTAGGACTATGAGGATATCATATTTGTAGAGGTTTCATTAATTGTATACACAACATATTAGTACTATTACATATTAAAATACTCATTTGCAACTTATTTTGATTTGTATTTACAAAATTATAATTATAATCAGATATACTAATATCTGCACTTTACAGAGATGCAATTAATTAAATCAATAAATGCACTTTTTAGTCTACTTATGTCATGCAAGTATTGAGTTCTTACACAATGTAATTCCAAAATGGTAGAAAATTTTGCAACATATTTATATTGTATTATTTGTTGGTATAAAGCAATATGAAGGTAAAGTAATGACTTTTGAATAACTTATATAATGTAGATATATATAAGTGTATACACAAAGGTATAATTGTACTGAAATACTAAACAGGGCATATGGTAGAGAACAACTCTGACAAAACATAAGTCATATAGGAAAAAATTGAACCTTCTCATATATAGTTTCATAATACTTATAACAAGATGTTTTCATATTTAAATTATTTTATGGAGATAAAGAAACCATTTTGCATTGCATTACAGAATAAGGATAATTTTTATAATTACTTATCTCAAACAAAGAATCATATCAAGGGAATAAAAAATGCTTTCATGAAATCTGACTTGGCATTACTGTTATTTGCGACGAAAGTGGTCGAATGATTCTTTTTTTATCAAAACTATCGTAGGCCGAGGGCACGATACAAAATGGCAACCAACATAAACCAACAATATGCAAGTGCATTTGACGACAATTTTGTGCACCAAAAACTTATTTACAAAACATCATTAGAGACAAAGATGCATTTTAGAGGAATAAGTAACGAAATGATATGTCCGATAATACAAAAAAACTAGAAGACCTGTTACCACGGTTGCATCACAGATCTTTTAAACGTGCACATTTAGGGTTAGAAAACTAAAGCTCAGTGCAAGATTGCACCGAAAACTAATTGAAAATGTAAAAAGCTATCGATTTATAACAAAGAAAATAACTTACCGCGGGGGGTTTTATTTTACAAATCCCCGACTTTTCAGCGATGGGCCTTATTTTACTGATGTACGCCAGAGGATCCAAGAACTCTTCAGGTGTTGGTTCGAAGACAGGGGCTTCTGGAGGTACGGTGAATGTAAAATTATCAGGTTTCATGGGGGACGCCGAGTCCCCCATACTAACTTCGACATTAGCTTCGTCACATTTTCCCATTTTTGAGAAAAACCTATGCAGTTCTCACAATTTTAACAAAAACTAACACTTTAACATTATCTAACGTTAAGGAATGAATAGAGCACGACCACAAAGAAACAGTAACATGAAAATTTGCCTTTCCATAAGGAATCTCAAAGAAATAATAATTGAAATTATCACCAACAAATAACAGAACCCACTTGCACGTCCGCCATGCAAAATTGAACTTTCGAAACTCTAGTGTTGCTATTAGTCAATTTGTATAATTTTTAATGCTGTCCACCCAACGACCTATTTGTTGCTAAGATTATAGATTAAAACTGAATTTATAGATTGTATAAAAATGCTTAGTTCTCGAATGAAATATAAAATCAATATTGTATAAAATATATGATATGCAGAACATTTATTATGATACTGAATAAAACAGAGCCTAAAGAAGTGGGGCAAAATATTTAACTTAATAACCTTTTGGCAAAAAATAAAACCGACTTCTCCACACTAAAAAATAGAATATTACTTTTTTCTCATGTTTGAAATGTATACTTCAAATATATATTTATAAAATTTAAATCATAAAATTGCAATATTTATATTATTTCTACAAGTTAAAAAGTACGATAATGAGAATATTCCTATTTCTAATGAAAAATTTGATATGAATTTAACTTTGTATTTCGACCGTATATTTATAGCAGAAAGTCGGTTACAAACAAATGAAACAAATGGTATGGTTACCATTTTTGTACAATGTATTCTAAATAATAATATGCAATGACAAAAAACAATGGATAGTAGTTATTCTTCCACCTGTCTGTATGTTGATGTCAATAACCTTAACACCACCAGCCAGAAATTTCATTTGGTGATAGACTAATATTTGATTTAAAAAGTCATAGCTACAATTTTACTGGCTAATAAAGGGATTCCAAATCTTTTTCAATGTGCGACGCACTTACAAGTTTAGATACTTATATTAAGTTTAGGCGCCCTAGTGTTATCGGGGGATGAGTTCTAGTTTCAAAGAGGATGTAGGGGACAAATAATAAGGACGCGTCAATATGGAGAGTGGAAGAAATACAATTCTGACGACGCTCCTCTGTACCTTCTCCGACGCACCATGACCCATACTAAATAATTAGTTAATAATAAATGTTACTGTTCTTCTTAACTTAATAAACAATGAATTTAGTGTGTGATATTATCTAAATATAATGACCTAACTTTCAAAATCCTTGTATGTTTTTTATATAAACTGTATAAAATTTATTTGAAATTAAGCGTAGATAAAACCACGAAGCGCAACTAGTGATAGCTTATGATAGCATGTGTATATGACCCTTTACATTTCATTGTCTTGCCATACCTAAAAATGATACAACGAGAAAACAACAGCGCACTGCGCAAGCTCGAACACAATCGATGAACACATCCGTCATCCGCCGCCATTTGCCAAAGGAAGGTTGATCGCTGCCTTGAGGTGCAGCGCAAGTGTCGTTCGTTTGACTATGTCGAGTGCATAATTTGTTTTTTTTTCGATTAAACTGTGAACTGAGTGCACATTAAATCAGTTAAAATGATTGTGAGGTTTTTGAGCCTTCTGTGGGTCGGAGTTTTCCTGGCTTCGGCGCACAACGGTGGAGGAAACAACGACAATGAAGGTAAATCTAACCCTTCTATTTGTTTTTCTTTAAGCTTCGCCTTCACGAGATGAGAATAAAATTTGCATATTTTTTATTTATATTTTATATAAACGAATAATTAAGAAGATGTTATTAATAGTGGTACAAAAAATATTTTTTAAAATTCCCGCTATAGCTTGAAGTATGTATAGGTGAAGTGATGGAAATAAAATGTTGCATAAATTTTGGGTACCCGGCTTTCGAAAATGAGTGTATGGTGTGTATGGATTTCTGTGGAAACTGGTCGTGTGGGTGTAAAGAGAACCGGATTGACCACTTCTTGTGCTGCATGTAACATACAGACGGTGACCCGGTGTATTTGTGGGCGTGCGCATTTTGCAGCTGAATCATTTTCAATATAGAATTTGCAAGACGTGAATAGGAGCATTGCAATATTTATTCGGTCATTTAGTAGGTAGCTAATTTTTCGATCAGGTAGGGTCTTCACAATTTCTTATAACATTATTTTACAGGCACAATAATAAAATTAAAATCATAATAATGTTTACCTAAATAAATAATAATTTATAAGAGTTTAAAATATTAAAAATAGCAATAACAAATTAACAAGTATCTAAAATTAAATAAGTTTTATCTTTTTTCTTTGTATTAATATTAATTTTGCTCAAAGGTATGGTAAATTTTTGAAGCCAAGAACAATGAAGCGGTTCATAAGATAATTTTGAAAGGGACCAGGTTTGAAGATACCAAAGTTGAATGAAGTAATGGAAAATCAATTAACGGCTCAATGATAAATAGTTTGTGAGATGTTCAACATTATTAAATGAGATTTGTGTATGCACTTTGTTTTTTATTTAAAATGTTTATCAATGCTTTGGAAAAGAAAAGAAAAACTTGAATTCATCTTTTAAATGATATAAGTACTAAGAAAAATAATATATTTTTTAAGTATTAAAATTAAAGCCTAATGTACATATAACAAAAATTACAATGAACAACATTACTTTCTCAAAACATTAAAATTCCTAACAAATTTGTATCTTTTTTTTGTTTAAATGTTTTATGTTGTCTGTCCGGTGTAAACATTACTATTATGAAAAATATAATCAAATATGTATTTCTATTTAAAATAGCATTTTTTTTTTGTTTTTATAGTTGTAGAATTGAATGATTTAATGTTATGACATACAAGTAATATAAACAATATTGTATTATGCTGTGTAAGATTGACTTAAAAAAGCAAACTCCATACCACAGCATTACCTGCATATCTTATCCCATTACCAGGATGATGTGTCAGATTTGAGAAGTAAATAGTATCACTCTCATGAGAAGTAAATAGTCTTTCTCATGAGTCAAACTATATTGGTACAAAATTTATCCAAATCAGTTCAGTGGTTAAGGTGTGAAAAAGAGACAGACATCCAGACAAATTTACTTTCGCAGCTATAATGTAAATTAGTATGGATTTATTAAAAATTTAATGTCTAGTTTTATTATTTATCGGCTGGATTTAAGATTTTTACAAAAAAATCTAGGTTTGTGCATAGAGTCTATTAAAGATTTAAGGCAAAGGTGCTTGCATAGATAATAAAGTGTTTATATCTAATTGTTAAACACTCATGGCCAAACGTTTATTCAATCAGCTAGATCATAATAATGAATTGTTCCTATGAATCACGCGATGTCGTCAGAGCGGCCATAATGTTTTTTTTTCATCGCGTTTAAATTCGCGGCCAGGTATACATCCTTTTTGGCAGCAAAATTGCGCGCGTACTGTATGTAAATAGCACATTATTAAACCCTCTAGATAATGTCCGACGGAAGAGACTATAAAATGGCTTCCTATAGAATCGAGTTTCTAAAAATATAAGCTTGAATATTTTATAGGGTATTACCGCGTTCCGGACGTTCCGGAGAATTTTCTCTTATATTTTCGATATGGTACTAAATTCGATGACCTGTAAATAGTTGATTACGTTAATCAATTAGTCGTACGCAGTCATAAATATATCAAAGTGTTCATTATCCTTTGCTCGATCTCGAGAGATCGAAGTTGTTGAAATGAGGTTAATTAATTATGCGTTCCTTTCGAATTAAACATAGGCACGATACTGTGTTATAATACTACCTACCTTATTAAGGTAGGTAGTAGTTAGTACTAAAGTTCGTACTGTCAATGTTTCTCTGAGACTTCTAAGTTATAACTAAAATATAGTATTTTCAAAAAGACAAGTCTTTTTGGTGGAACTCTACCTGCCAGGTCTAAAAATAGCCCCGCTACTCACCAGCCACGTCAGCAGTTCCATATTGGGGTATAATAAGAGAAGCATCATAGAAGTTTTCAGCTTGCCTCAAACACCTCATCAAACAATGTTCCTAGTTCTTGGAAGACTGATGTGATAGGTT
>LQNK01001253.1:138602-148966 GCA_001586405.1 Phoebis sennae
GGGGTAACATAAAATGCACTACCTATCTGATAAGTACGCTTGTATCGTTTTCGTATTTTGTATTTATAAAAGAGGCTCGTAAAAGGTAAAAACACGGAATAAATCAAAAAGTTCGGAAGGAAATTTGGTTTATCTGAAAATGACAACTGGGAGGTAATATACAAAGTAAATAAAGTATATTATGTATAAAAGAATATCTAACAACAAAATATTTTTTCTCTATGGTTATACTAGCTCGCAGTTATATCAACGTAAGCTCAGGCAAGCTTATTCCTATTATTCTTATTGGTTAAGATAAAACTACATTTTTATCCGGCTTATCTTAAAACAATCTCGAAACTTAACATTTGTATTTGACCCATCTTAATGGAAATCGCGGGATATTTACTGGATTGAATAAGGACAATATGGCCTGTACCTGCGCTATTTCTGTGTTTGGTTAGGACCTTTATAGGGTTGTTTGTTCAGAGCCACTGTAGTGAAGGGTTATTGGTGGTAAAAGTTGAAAGCGCGGCGTGATCTGTGAATGCTTTTAGAATGTTCTGGATTCTGGAAAAAAATTGCCGAATCGCGGGGTATTTACACCTTTATAGGGTTGTGTGTTCAAAGCCACTGCAGTGAAGGGTTATCGGTGGTAAAAGTTGAAAGCGCGGCGTGATCTGTGAATGCTTTTAGAATGTTCTAGATTTTGGAAAAACTGTGCCGAATCGCGGGGTATTTACTAGATTGTTTATGGATGATGAGACCCGTACCTTCGTCTGGTGTGTTTCGTTAGGCCTTCCAGAGTGTATGAAAGAAATTATCGTGGTTTTAGAATGTACTAGATTCTAGAAAAATCGTGCCAATCGCAAGGTATTTACTAGATTGTATAAGGATTATATGAGACCCGTACTTCGCCTCTAGTGTGTGTGGTTGGAACCTCCATAGTGTATGAAAGAAATTATAGTGGTTTTAGAATGTACTAGCTTCTAGAAAGATTGTAACAGTTTGCAGGATATTTACTGGATTGAATAAGGATTATATGACCCGTACTGCCGTCTTTGTGTGTTTGTTTTGGACCACTAAAGGGTTGTTTGTTTAGAGCCACTGTAATAAAGAGTTTTTGCCAATAAAAGTTAAAAATGCTTAGTGATCTAGAATAAATTATAGTGCACGTTGAAGAATTATGGAAATATTTTAAGAAATTTACGATAACTAGATAACTAGATTGAATTAAAATAATATGACTGATCTATGGTGTGTTTGGTTAGGGTACCCAAACTGTATGAATGAAATTATAGTGGTTTTAAAATGTTCTAGCTTCTAGAAAGATCCTAACAATTCGCGGGATATTTACTAGATAGTTTAGGAATCATGTGACTGTCTGTCACTGTCACCCGTAACTGTCTTTGTGTTTAGTTAGGGTTGTTTGTTCAGAGGCACTTTAGTGGAGGGTTATGGCTGAAAAAGAAACGAAGTAATTGTGTCTATAAAATGCCAATGGAAAGATATTGTACTCAGTGGAAATACAATGTCCTATGTCTGATTAAAACTCTAAGAAAGATCGTGACGTTTGATTAGTGCCACTGGATTACTGCTATTATTATTACGACAGTCACTGTGTCAATATGCTTGCATTCGAATGTGTAATAAATCTGTGTCTCGTAGTTTCACCTGCGTATGCATCCCGTTCCTGTGGGATTTCCGGAATAAATCCTTAATCCCATGTCCCTTCTCTGTTTTCAAACTATCTTTGTATAAAATTTCATTCAGATCGGTTCAGTGGGTCAGATTTGAAGAAAATTTAGATGGACCAACACACAGAGTTACTTTCGCATTTCGTATTTACAGTTAAACTTTAATATCAAATGTTTTTTATATCTGCGGTAAGTGTTGAATTTTATAAGATTTTAATTCTATGGAATTACATTCTAGCAACTGCGAAGCTTACTTGTGCAAAAGTTACGCGTTAAAGAAATAAAACGTCATGAAATAAGCTCAGACAAATTAAAAAATGTTGTACTAAAGTAAAATTATGAAAACATTTAATTGGTTTTTCGAAGTAAAGCCATCCTCGAGTCTGGAAAATACACGTGCGGGCAAATGTGACCTTACCGGACCGCCATCTTGAAATTGGACACTTTATAGCGGGAAACACAATTTCTATCAACGTTTCATCCCGCAAGGTATATTAATTTAAACAGATATTGTATTCTGTTTTCTATTGATATTTCTTACCTTAATTGTTATTGATAATCCTGTATTGTTTTTGTATCATCATGAAACTTGGATTTAATTACGCTTTTAGATATTAGTAGAATAAAAGGTATATAATATCCCTAAATTCGTTTAATTTTTATTTATTTATTTGTTTCAGGTAACAATCAATTAATTAGCGATGGGAGCTTGAAGGTAGATTTATTCTTGAAGTAAATTTTTAGTTTTTGAACTTGTTTGTACGATTTTTAAAGTCCTTTTTTACTAATGTCTACCTGACTCAAGACGTTGTCTAATGAAATAAAATTTCTTGAATATATTTTTTTTTACTTTTGAGGATAAAAATTTCAAATAAATTGCGAAATCGGTCCAGCCATTCATGCGTGATGATGAACCAAGGAAAATAGGAATTTGAGGTCTTTGTACATTATCTTCAAATATATGGATTTTTTGTTTTTTTATTACACATTTATCGACATGTATTGATTTTAGTACCTACACATATACGCGAGGTCTCGGTTCAAAGCGAACTATTAGTGCACTACACTACAGTACAATGCATCATTCAATCGCTGATTTAATTAACAAGCATTGTTGGCAAACCTAATGAGGATGTAGTGACATTAGACCGTTACATAGTGTCTCAACTCGCTAAGCAATGACCGTGACTCTTGCCGGGATATCTTGGATTTAGTACTCAGTATACCATGAGGTCTCGGTTCAGAGCGAACTACAAGTACACTACAGTACACAACTGGCTTCACGCCAGTCAATCGCTGATTTAATTGACACGCATTGTTCGCAAATCTCATTAGTTGCCCGGTACAGCGTGTCGCTACTGCCTAATTAATGCCCATCATGAGATATCTTGGTTTTAGTACGCAGTTATACCATGAAGTCTCGGCTCAGAGCGAACTATTAGTACACTACCACTGGCTACACGCCAGTCAATCGCTGATTTAATTGACACGCATTGTTCGCAAATCTCATTAGTTGCCCGGTACAGCGTGTCGCTACTGCCTAATTAATGTCCATCATGAGATATCTTGGTTTTAGTACGCAGTTATACCATGATTTCTCGGTTCAGAGCGAACTATTAGCACACTACAGTACAACTGGCTACACGCCAGTCAATCGCTGATTTAATTGACACGCATTGTTCGCAAATCTCATTAGTCGCCCGGTACAGCGTGTCGGTACTCACTAATTAATGCCCGTGACACTTGTCGGATATGTTTGTTTTAGTACCTAGTAATACCACGAGGTCTCGGTTCAGAGCGAACTATTAGTACACTCCAGTACAACTGGCTACACGCCAGTCAATCGCTGATTTAATTGACACGCATTGTTCGCAAATCTCATTAGTTGCCTGGTACAGCGTGTCGCTACTGCCTAATTAATGCCCGTGACACTTGTCGGGATATCTTTGTTTTAGTACGCAGTTATACCATGGATTGGTTCAGAGCGAACTATTAGTACACTACAGTACAACTGGCTACACGCCAGTCAATCGCTGATTTAATTGACACGCATTGTTCGCAAATCTCATTAGTTGCCCGGTACAGCGTGTCGCTACTGCCTAATTAATGCCCGTGACACTTCGGGAAATGGACGGTATTCCCTAGATAGGGAGACATTTACGGCCGTTTTCAATATTCTATCTATCCCTTGTTTTGCTTACTAAAGTCCGGAAAATCTATCTAGTTGCACTTCTTTGATTTCAATACGCTGTCGACGGATAGCTTTTGTTATGACTTTGGCAATTTAATGTCATTTAATTTGAGATTAAAATCTATCCATAATCTTTGATACATTATTGAAAACGGCCGTTAGGGATGTGTTTGTTAGTACGTTTATGAGTATTAGTGAAGTAACTCTTCCCATATGAGTACATGTAATATTAACTTTAAGTGATTTTTCTTTCTTTGTATAGTTGTGATTGTGATTATACTTATTTTTTTTCCTTTCTTTTTTCTTTCTTTCCGTAGAACGGTCAAGTAAACATTTTATTTTATACTGTTTTTCGTCAGACAAGTAAGCGAAACTTGGATGCCTTATTTCTAAATACAACTTATTCTTATCGTATTCGTATGTTCACTTTCGAAATATGACGTCATAAAAAATTTGCAAATACCGTTTTGGTTGACTTCCTCCCAAATATTATATTATACTTAGTATCATTCTAAAGTAAGTAGTTAATAAAATATTGGTAACAATATAGTCTACAAAGTTAATTTCCAAGAAATGCGATACGGGCTCAAAAATATCAATGGACAAACTCAACAATGCATGTTAATAATAGTCTATACTAATATTATAAAGAGGAAAGATTTCTTGTTTGCTTGTATTCAATAGGCTTCGAAGCTACTGGACCGATTTGGATGAAATTTATTCTTTAAAACCCTAGGAGGGACATAGGATAGTTCTATCCCGAAATTACTCCGGGAATGTTAGATATACGCGGGTGAGACCGCGGAGCACAGTTAGTATTGTATAAATGGGACCAAAATAACTCCGACCCTATTTAATACTTGGAACTTTTAGTTCTTAATCTAAGTTTCTTGTTTCTCATCCAGTAACGAAAACTATATTTAATGAGCGGAAATCTTACGATAATTAATTTCTTACTACCCTCGATTTCCACAAAAATGCAGTTAAAGTTTCCCTACTTATACGGAAAAGCTCTATGCCATTAAAATTCTAAGTTCTTTGCTATACTCTGAGTCTTCAAAGTATTTGGTTTAATATGGGGAAAGTTAGGTCTTTGAGGGGTTGTCTGAGCTAAAAGGAGTACCAATTGTTTGCTTCAAGTTTCACCCTTTTAGGTAGAGTATTGGTTTACTTATTTCAACGTGGTGTAGGATAAAATATAAGAAATTGTGTTGGGACTGGTTGCATGGTGTCAGACGTATGATAAGAAAATAAAAAGGGTGTATATCTCTGCAGTTTTGAGGAAGAAACATTAGAGGATATAAAGAAAGCGGAGTAGAAGCTGAGGGAAAGATATTATAAAATTTTATACAATTAAACTCTTTTTCTATCACTGAACACATCATCATCAGGTACCTTTTGTTCGAAAGTAAGTGTGGAAAGTGTGGAAATAGTGTAGGTGAGATGCATTTCCATCAATAAGTGACAATATGGTCTATCAAGTATATGGAAAGATATTATAGCACACGATATTGTTTTATTAAGATATCATTAAATAAACCTATTAATAATTATTATTATATTCTCCTGCTATCAGATTGATAAAAAATCTTTAGTTTCATTGGAACCTTCAAATAATAATAACAGTATTTTTGGGTATTATTTAACCAAAAATACTCAGTAAAGCATTTACTAAGATTTATTCAGATTAACATCTGATAATACGAACTATGCTTATAAAAATCACGTAAAAGCTTAAAATTAATTCTCGTTTCTATGAAATCGTTTAATTAATACATAATACAAAAGTATTGTACACGTAGATAGCGTCTCGAGATATTTATCAGACGCCGTGTCTGGGTTTCATTTAATATTTTCGTGTGGCGAACGTGGTCTCACGTTTTCATAAAAATATAAGCGTTCATGTAACTTGCAGTTTCGTTTATAACGCTGTAAGTATAAGCTACTAAAAATATTTATGTATAGAATATGTATACTGAGGTAATAATTTCTTTTTTAGGGTTATGTACTTACAAAGGACAAAAATTGTATATATTATATATTGTAGTACCCTTATAGAATCATTTTGTTGTCCATATTGTCAAGACTTTTTAAAGTAGGTAACCTTAAAGTTATGTATGGATTTGAATACTCTTTCGCGGTATAAATAAAAATTAATTTCCGTTCGTTAGTCTCACTAAAACTCAAGAACGGCTGAAACGATTTGATTAATTTTAGTCTTAAATATTTTAAGCAGAAGTCCAGGGAAGGTTAAAACGGTCAGAAAGAATGATGAAATTGTGATTAAAATAGTAGAAATCACAATTATATTTTTCCATACAAATAGTTTGTGTCTGTCGTTCGCCGGGTCAGCTAGTTGTTATAATAAATAAATTTTATAGATTTTAAAAGTAAATAGAGTTAAATGAATACGAGACAGAAATATGTGCTTACACATCACCTTTAGTGTAATGACATAGGAAAGCTCACGTATCTAGACGTTCTTAAAAAGAATATGATACCAGGGATCTTACTTCAGATTTTCGATTAAAGTAAATAAATATTCAACGACATTTAACACTACGCCATCTAGTTCCAAACTAAGCAAAGCTTGTACTATGGAAACTAGATAACTGATAGAGATACTAAAACATTCATTTTTTTTGTTAATACATACATACTATAAATAGAAAACACACAGACAGTACAAAATTACAGTGTTCTTCACATCATACTTCTACTTGGGGGGGGGTGTCGAACCCTCACTCTACACAGACCATTGCCACATCCACTGCGCCCATCAGGTCGTCAATCAATTCTATTTATTTATTGATTTATTTATTTATTAAACACTTTATTTATAACAGCATTGAGGACAACAAAAAACAAATTACATTATTTATATGATTACATTATTCTTTTTTTTTTTTTTTTATGTAACAGCGGGCAAGCGGAGCATGCGGTTCACCTGATGGAAAGTGACTGACCGCAGCCCATGAACATCCATAACAGTAAACTGTCGCAGATGCCTTGCCAGCTTGAAGGAAGGGCAACGGATAAGAGGAGAGGATTAATGAAAGGAAGTTGGGAGAGGACTAGAACAGGACAGGAGAGGAATGGGAAGGGAACACAGGCCTCCGGACACCCGCTCACCGTACGAAACACAGTGCAATACTGCTTCACGCCGGTTTTCTGCTGCGAGGGTGGTAATTACACCGGTGCGAGCTTGGCCCAATGCTATGCTCGGCTCCCACTCTTAAATGATGATTCTCTATGATTATAATGTCTGATTGTAAATAAATAGCATGTAGCTTATGGCATGTAAGGTATCAAAAATCTTCCTTACTCCTATAAAAATTGCTGCGTTAAATACTGAAACTAAGATCGAAAGAATATCGCTGTAACAAAGCGCCAACGCGAATAAAAAGTCAGTAACGAAGTTAGCGCTATCGAGTTGATATCGAGAAGCGTTGCCATGGTAACCGGGTCTCTAATTCCACGAACTATGCAGGTATACGTTTAAGGTTTTATTTTACACCGAACGAGACAAGCTTACTAAAAATGTAATATATTTTAATCCTATTGAAAACAATATTTGAATATTGTTTGTAAATTGTATTTGAATTTGTGTATTCTTTGTTGTAGATTCTTATAATAAAAATAAAATATGTTTTTCCTGATGCATTTGTTTAAAATTCTTAAGATTTCAAACTCGGTATTATATAAATTATATTAATTATCAGAATGAATAGATTTGTAAATAATTAATTTGCTTATGACTTTATACTGTGAAAAGGGTGAAAATGTTGATTGATTAATTTATAATTATTTATTCAAGGTTCTTTTTATGTACATATAATTTCATCGAAATTATCCATTAGCGGACTACAAAAAATAAGTGAAAGATATAATTATATACAGATATAGATAGGTCGATATTAAAATAGCTCAAACGAATAAATAATGCTTTAAAAATCGATTTTATATCGAGTTCCGTTACCATGGTAACCGGGTCCTAATTCTTCGATGCAGGTATTCGGTTTAGGTTTTATTTTAGGCCAACCCGGCGAGACAGACGTTTATATATTATCATAAAATGCCCATCAAGCGTAGACATTCATTTATTTGAGCACGAAAAAGGTTAAAGTTTTAAAGCTGACTGAAAATGCTATGCCTTAAATAAACTAAAAGAGGGGTATTTTTAACCTTTTAAAAAAGGAGGAGGTTCTTAATTCGATCGTATTTTTGTGTATGTTTAAAGTTATTCTTATACTAATTTTTATTGACATATAAGTTTACCGTCAGGAGGTACCTAACAAATTGCTGGATCTGAAATAATGCAATATTAAGTGAAGATTGTGTAATTTATTGATTCTTGTAAGTTATATTTGACGAATTCCAGATATTCGATTGAACTATATTCCTTTAAGTTGGTAGATATTAAAAAAACTCTATTAAAAAACTTTATATCACACTTATTTATAGAGGATTTTTCACGTAAAGAAAGTTAACCTAGCTTATATAATTTAAACCGCTGCAAAATTTTAAAAAATGATAAATTTTCAATTTGGCATTTCGTAAATCACGTCAGAACTTTGATCATGAAGTAAAGAGTTGCGTGACCGAACGGTTTGAATAAAGAACGATCTTGGCGGGCGACCAAAAAACTATCGATGATCTGTGAATGACTCACGGCGGCTCGGAGTAACGGGATTATGTAGGACGCGTTTTAACGTACTTCCCAAAGACTGGAGGATTATCAATATTGAGCGATTTTGTATGAAACGTATGTTTAAGTACCTGGTGGTGTTTTATACTAATATTATAAACAGGAAAGATTGGTTTGTTTGTATTGAATAGGCTCCGAAACTACTCGATTTTAGTGAAATTTTGTACAGAGATTCTTTGAAACCCCAGGATTGGTATATGATAGTTTTTATCCTGAAAATGCTATGCGACGCGATATATACGCGGGCGAAACCGCGCAGCTCAGCTAGTTCTAGATAACGTGCCTTAGATATCTAATCAAAAAAAGGCAATCCAATCGGTAGATTTGAAGATCAACGAATTTAAATTTTTTTTTACACATTTGAACACATGTTTTGAGTGAATTAAAAATGAATAATGCTACACAGAGTAACGTCAACTGTTTATGAGACGATTTAATAATACATCATAATTAATTTTAATAATGTTTTCCCGGCTGATTACGATATGGAAAAATTAAAAAAAAAAAACAAGTGAATATGCACCACTTTCTATCAGGAGCTACCCGTTCAAATATCTGCCATCTAAACTAAAATACATTCTTTAACTAAGTCCCCAAAAAGTGGAAGAGGTCTTCAATTCAGGTTGTATTTTAATATAAAGGGTCGATGTTTTTTTCATGGAATGAATGAATGAAATGTGTAACAGGAATACAAAAAATTAAGTGCAGTGAATAACACCGATCTTGCCGGGTAATCAAAATTTATCGGTGCACGGCTGACTCACGGTGACCCTAGAGTAACGGGAATCGTTTATGAGTAGATTAAATAGAACGCTTTTGTGTAATCGTTTTGAGATGAATGAATGAATGACTTACACAAAGTAAGTTTTAGTAAGTACTATGCGGTTTTATCAGTAAGTGATATTTTTTATTTACATATTTTTTAGCGAATCAAATAATTTATTATGAAAGAGTGTCAAACAAAGATGTTTTTAACTGTTTTTTTTAGTCTACCACCGTTTCGGAAAGTAGTTTTTACTAAGAAAAATTGGCAAGAAACCCATAAGAATAGTTTGCATCTGAATAGGAAATGCCACATTTAATAAGATAGTTGATTTAAATCCTATAAACTTTAAAATGTGCGAATATAAATGCAATAAATTACAGGCTTGATTAATTTAATGATTTATATTTATTAAATTAATTCACATATTTTCAGAAAATGTAATATAATGTGGTTAATTTTATTACGGTAACAGTATGTTATTTCGAAATAAATACATGTTGTATTTTAATTATTGCAACATCGAGGCTCATTACGTAAATACTGAATTCGAGTATTGGATTTTCAATAACAGCATCTAAATTATTGTTTGCATATCGCGGTTTTATTAAATTCAAGTTGATAATTATGAGTGTTTCGCTATAGTTAAAGCTGTTGAGCTGATTAATTTTACAAAGAAAATAATTAAATTAACTATGTTTATGATTGTAAGGAAGAAGCTGTCTGTATTCCCATACATACCTCTCCCATTCTGTTGTTCTCCTCATCCAATTTCTCATCATTAATCTTCTACCTGTCCTCTCCCATGCCTTCAAGCCGGCCCTTGCCGGATGCCTTCATCTGCGACACTTTGCTGTTGTAGATGTTCATGGGCTGCGGTCAGTCACTTAACATCAGGTGAACCGCATGCTCCGCTTGCCCGCTATTACATAAAAAAAGCTGCAAGGTGAAGTTTACCCTAAAATATATTATTGGACTTGATCAAAGATCCGATATTCACATTATCCTTTCTTGGTTTTGTTGTCT
>LQNK01000134.1:0-52366 GCA_001586405.1 Phoebis sennae
CAAACCTAACCTAACCCAAACCTAACCTATCCCAAACCTAACCTAACCCAAACCTAACCTAACCCAAAACAAGGTGACCTTGGTCGGCGGTTTGTCCCGATCGTGTGGAAGGCCTTTAAAATACCTGTCTTTTTACGTTGCAAAAATGACAAATTTGTCATTTTTTAGTAGCGTAATGTGCGAACGTCAGTTGTAAACTAGTATGCAACAAATCTTTGACTCGAGTCGTGTATCTTTCTAGTCTCGTAATGGGAAAAGGGCCTAAGCCTATTCATCTCTTGACGTGTATAGGAGACATTATACGGAGTACTATTGAATTATCGATTGAGGAAAAAATATTATGTAGACATATAAACTGGTGAATGTTGATCGACAGTTTTAACCGTTACTTTTGAATAATACTGTGTATCGGGTTTTAATAAATTTAAATGATTTATTGACATATTTTTGTTTTCATTAATAGTCCATTGAAAAATTACACATTTAATAAAATTTGAAAATATTATTTTATAAAATTTTAATAGATGTGCCAATTATATGAATTTAGATTATACTAGCTATCTGCCCGCAACTTTGCCCGCGTGGACTACGAAATTCCATACTTTTTGGATTTTCGTGGTAAGACAATTTTAACGATTTAGTAACATACGTTTGTATATATAATTATTAATTATCTCCTCAAAAGTTACTTTTGAAAAAAAAAGAACATTTATATTTTTTATATATTTATATTTAATAAAAACTTATATTTTATTTTAAAAGAACTATCCATTAGTTACGATTTAAAAACTGGCAATTTTTAAGTCCGAAGTAAATCTTAAATTAATTATGACAAAAGTGGCACTGTTCATGTTTACATAATTCTAATAATTTTGGAAATTTGTTGTATACTCTCAGAATGAAAGAGACTTGTATGTTTTCACGAATTTAATGAGTTGAATATGAGTATTTGCTTACATATACGCAAATAATATCTTTTGCACCAATTTTTTCGTTAAAATATTTAATGTACAGACACGGCTAGTCTACAATTTTATTATAAGTAATAGAAAGAAAGAAAGAGAGAAAAATTAATTATATAGTTTACGAGTTGTGAGAGGGTCATGAGTGCCGCGAAATGGTTCGTGTAACTATCATGTCCGTTGATTGGTCGCGTTGTCTGCCTCTCTACAAACTTGCCTGACACGCTGCCTTGTGTCTCGATTTGAAGTCGTGTCGCTATAACATCCGTTAGCATTTGTTGTCCAGCACACGTCATATTTTCTCTAATACTTGTCAAAAATAAAAATATTGCGTCTGTGTATATTGATTATCTGTGCGGATTGCCTTTGTCTGTGGGCTGTAAAATTAAAAGCATGAAAATAATATTTGAGGCGTCATTTCCAATGGTCTCAAATTTATCGATTTTTCGATCTCTATTTCTACCGAGTTTGCGTCTGCCCTACCGAAATAAATCTTAATTTTAGAAGCCATTAAACTAAAAGAAGTAGATAGTAGAAGAAGAAGAGGACATCGATACGATTTGATGTTTTATAGAATAATTTTACCCTTTTATGAGTAAAACGTATTTTTAAGTTATGCTTTATAATATATTTTATATGAATTAGGATATTAAATGGACGAAATAAACATAAACAAATCGTTAATTGACATCTCATTTGACAATCGAAAAATCGTATTCCCACACGTCAAATTTGAATGTCGATGTTTGAAAAACCTCAATTTTAAAAATTAATTTCTCAAAAACTATAAGTCTCCGCGCATTGACATCAGGTTTTAGATTTTTAAATATCTCTAACAACCCTATCTACCACCCAAACTTCAAAACAGAATTCGATGTAGCAAAGTTGACTCCCGAGACCACTGGTGACAATTGTGAAGAAAAAAAAGATTTAAATTTATTGTGAGAATAAACCCAAACCCGCTGTATTATTAAAAGGTTATGGAAAATTAATAATTGAAATTGCTATTAATAGATTATAACTTGACGCAATAACAGCGATTTCGTTGGAATTTGTGATCGTCTAGTTACGCACAATTATTTTGTTTGAACTGTATGTAACAGATCTATACTTATCTATACATATAATAAAACAGTAACCGAACCATTTCTGTACATTGAATATTTTTCAAAAAGAGTAATTGGTATGCAATATGTATGTTCTATAGATACCAAAACCATGGTTAAAAAAAATTTTTTCTGTTTGTCTGTTTGTATGTTCGTCAATCACGCAATAACCACCAGGCAGATTTTGATAAATTTTCACATGTTGATAGATCATGATTAGGTGCAAATTATAGGCTACATTTTATTTGAAAAAAAATATATTTAGGGGTGGCTTCCCATACATGTAAATGGAGGGTAAAGAAATAAATATACGAGTACATCATTAAATGAGGTGTCATTGGATAGGTCTTTGAAAATGAAATAGAGGTTTCTAAATGCGTTTTTTGCTTAAGTAAATATTTTTTGAGATATACGCTCCTAAAGTCGTGAAAATGTCATACCACGTGATTGTGAGATTTTGGTTGAGTTGCGGACATGCTTTTTTATACTCTTAACTTATAGATTAAGACGTTAAAACACTCAATGAATCCTCAAAAACCTTCAAAAAATAACTAACTCTCTGCCCGCGGCTTCGCTCGCGTGGACTTTTATTTTCTATGTTTTTAAAGTGGCGCGCGCTCTGTGAGATTTTGGTTAAACCTATTTCCATAGAAAATTATTAAAAAAACTATAGACACGCGCATATATCACTGGTCCTGCGATCGTAATTTTTTTAAACTTACGATATCGTGCTCCTCTAAAAATACAGAAATTAGTAGCCCACGCGTGCGAAGCCACGGGCGGAAAGCTAGTATTATAATAAAGAGGAAAGATTTCTATTTGTATTGAATACGCTCCGAACATGAATATGGAGAATAAACTAATCATTAATTGTTAAAATTACTGATGCATTTTACTTATGAAAGACCCATTCTCTGATCTGTGACTAATAATCATGGTTATAGAAGTAAATAAAACAGGGTGTATATGTTTTAAAGAGTTTTATTAACTAGGCGACGGCGACGGGCGGCGGCAGCGCGGCGGGCGCGGGCGCGAGCGAGCGCACGTCGGACACGGGCTCCGACGGCACGGGCTCGTCCTTGGGCTCCGTCACCAGGATGTGGTCGGGCTGCGGCTTCTTCGGCCCGTTCTTGCCTTGTTGGTCCCATGGCAACATGATCTTCACCTGCAAACACAAATAGAATGAAGCTTCGCCGACTTAGGTACAAAAGTGAACATATTTAAATGGAGCTGACCTATCCCGACAGAAGATTCAATTACTTGTTTCACCTTTAGAAGCCACAGTTACACAAATTATTCCCGTCTAAAAGACCAAAAACAGAATTGAATAAATAAATTATTTGAATTATTTATGAAAAATGTAGGACTTGCACCGTACCAGAGCCCGTACAGACGGACCCTCACAATAAACAAGCCCATTATTCTTCCACAAAATATTAGATCACAGCCGATGAAGCGACTGCCATCCCTGATATTGTGGGGATTTTAAAGAATTACAAGCAGCAAATAAATATACAACTGCCTTATTCAATCATAAAATCAATTAAATTAATTAGTTTCATAATAATATATATGGTTTGAAGCCTGGGAATTCCACTTTTTACATCAAAAAGAATTTTATTGGGCAGAACAATATCATAGTGTACTACACAATAAATGCTTTGTAATTTGCTGATTATTATGAATTAATTAATTTTAATTTCGAAACTGTAGGATTTTAAATGTGGTTTATTATACATTGTACACAACACGACATTTCCAATGACATTTCAGTCTTTTTTTTTAAAAGCATTTTTATTCAATATAGTTTGTGTTAAAATATGCACAAATTAACTAGTATTAACTAGGTACCTTGATTCCAAGCACTCCCTGCCTGAGCAGCACGTGCCTGGTGGCGGTGTTGACGTAGTCGTTGCACGGGTCTCCGGAGTGGATCATGAGACCGTCCACGAACTTCATGGACTTGGCTCTCTGGCCACGCAGCTTGCCGGACACCACCACCTCGCAGCCTCGCGCTCCAGACTCCATGATGAACCTGAGCACACCATAGCACGCACGACGGACAGCCAGACCTTAAAAATAAAAGTTTTCTAATGATTTTACGATCACATTACAATCCCGATCTAAATTAACATTCATAAAACTTAACAGTGATCACGATTATAATTTTAGTTTTTTGGTATAGCTGGAATGAATTAGCACCAATCAGATTTGGCAAATTTTAATGATCTAATCAGTCATAATCAAAATAATACTTTGAATAGTGAGAAGATCGAGTGTAATATTCCTATGTAAAATGGATACTTTCACGCAAATAAAGATCTCAGGTACATTCCTACATTAATTTAATTTTAGTTAAGGAATGTTATAACTTTATTAAGAAAGAAGAATCCTATACTATAAAAATTATAGCTTGATCTCTGTCTGACATTCCTTAATTATAGGATACAAAAGTTGTAAATGACAAAAATAGTCAATAAAAATTATCGACTTACTATTTGCTCACTGTAAGGTATTATAAATATGTAATTAATAATATGCATATAATAAACTGCAATGAAACAAATGAAATTCAGGACTACATAATGTGATATGTAATTTTAATGACAGCTTTCACAACTATCAAGCTACATTTAATAGAGTATAAGTTAACATATATGTTCAGTCATAATACAAGTACTTGTGTTTAATCGAAGCAGAGTCCCATACTAGAAAATTTAAATTTACAGGCGGCATATTATAAGTGTTGGTATGGTGCTGATAATTAAGCTTATTACTTCCAAATAATACTTTTCTGTATCTTATAATTTTTGAATAATATAAATTAAAAACCAAATACAATCCATGTGTTGGCAGTTTACACAATTTTTATGGCATATAAATTTGAAATGTGTTACATTGATATTAGATTGATTGAATACAATAATTGGTTTTCCTTTCTGAAAAATTTCATAATTATATTTTCAGGAATCTTTGAATGAAGTTTTTGTTTCTATTCAAAAACAAAGGAACATTTTATTTTAAGTAAAATTTTCTATATCTTGTTTCTACTAAGACTGACTAACGGCCATTTTCATTAATGTATCAAAAGTAATGGATAGATTATTATCTCAGATTATATGACATTAGATTGACAAAAAGTCAAAGCAAAGGCTATCATCGACAGCATATTGAAATCAAAGTAAGTGCAAATAGATAGATGTCCAACTTTAATAAGCAAATCAAGGGCTAGATAGAATATTGAAAGCGGCCGTAAGTTTTAGTCATTTATCTGTTGTCTTAGTATGAAGATTTTAAGAGTTATTAATATCTTAATTTTTTTTTGTTAATGTTAGAAAAAATTTAGTGGTTACCAAATCAATGTAACACAATAAACAAGCTAGACTTTAAAGAATGTTTAAACTTTATTATATTTTTTAGGAAGATTTCTTTACTCAACAGGACTTGGACTTGCTGTATATTTTGTGTTATGGACCTATTCTCTGTGGGCTTACCAATAAACTAACTAGATATCTTGGGCTATTTCTGTTTGAGGGTATTTTTTTAATGGATTCATTGAATGGAAGTGGCCAATGTGCACATAACCCCTCATTAAACTTGGTGCCTTTGCTCATACATATTTGATACATACATTATCGATATACACATTTAATGATGTCTACATTTAATCAGATAGCACAAACTACTTACCTCCAATAAGCTTGTATCTCAGAGATTCTGCCTGAGCGATGGCGCACAGACCACGAGTGGCGACCTTCTCGGCGTAAAGTTCAACAGACTGTTCAGGAATGTTGAATCGCTTTTGGACCACGGATGTGAGCTCCCGGATGCGTCTGCCCTTCTCTCCCAAAACGCTTTGTGTTCTGGTAGCCATAATGATGATTTCGGATCGCGTTGGTGTCACGCGTACCTCCACTCCCGAGTAACCATCCTCTGCGAGTTCCCTAGTAAGGAACTCATTTAACTCCGCTTTGAAAACTCCGTCACCGACGAACTGAAAAATATTAGAGGTTATGTTTTCTTTCACTTGATATATTAAAAACAAATTACTCATTGACCTTTTCAAGTAATAAGTTAAAGAAATTAATACTATTGCTGTTGAATACAATAGAAATATACACTGTAAGACTTGTTAGAGATTCCGAACAGACTATTATTGTTACTTGTGATCACCAAAAACACATCCACATTCATCACTTGAAACACGAAAAAGTTCTCAAAATAAATCTCATTTTTCGAAATAATATAGTAGCCAGAACGTTTCCCTGCAAATATTTTCAATATTTTCAAGTAAAACACAACGTACTTTTCGTTTTTTGGAAATATTGTTCACCGCCATGATTGCAATGAAACGGAGCTTAACTTGAAAAGACAGCAAAACGTCAATGTCAACTATGCCATATTTAAGAGAACAGATTACAGAAAAAAATAGTCGTTACACAGAGTATTATAATAATTCGATCGAATTTGTGTGTCGTCTCGTTTACAAATATTTTTATTAAAGAATAAAGAATATAATCAAATCAAAATTATTGTTTAGATAGACTGTTCATATAATAATTAAACTAAATAATTATTTATACTTTATATTTGTAAATATACATAAATATAAAGTAGTCATTAATTTTATTCAGATTTTTAAAAATCTATAAACAATTTTAAAATAGAATGTTTACTCGACGTTTCTTTCCGACAAAATTATTACTATTTATTTGCACTACACTTTGGTATAGAGTGTAGAAGGTTGTTAATATGTTTTCTTTTTTTGTTTGTTTGTTGTTTGTTGTGTTTTCCTTATTTTACCAGCTAGTAGTAAGTATTTTACGTCTGCCAATGCATCCGCCATAAATCCGGCTGTTGTCGGTTTTTTAGCACATAATATCAAAGATTTCATTGCACTGAAAGGCGCGACTGTCTACACATACGCAGATATGCATCAGTATTATTGAAGTAGCCAATATATTTGGGGGTTACGATTTAACTATCGTTTTAGCCTTTGATATAGAATCAATTACAAGTATCAATGGTTTCAACATTTTACATTTGCATCTATAATGATTCTTCTTGATGAAATGACAAATATGAGCACTGAGGAAACATTTAAATTTGTTGTTTTATTTATAGTTAGTATTTTATTTTATTTATAGTTAGTATTTTATTTTATTTATAACACCTTCATCTTTTCTTCTTTTTAACTACTCTTTTGAGATGTACTCTCAAAAAGTACCTACTAAGTATTTTTTTAATTTACTAGAGCGGCTACGGACTACGATAACTGTATATCTTAAAAGCACAGACTATCAAATCTGACTTCAAAATTTTACGCAATACTAAACTTGAAATAAATATTTTTTTCTTCCGTCATCGGATATTTCTATTAGTATGCAATGCATTTTTCTTATAAAGCAACTCATAGAGAAAAATTAGTAAAAAATTATGAAAAACAAATAAGAATTACGACCATAGTAATATAAAACATTGGGCAAGGTCAACATTTTGGAAAAAACTACAAAATTCTCAATATCTCAAAAACCGTGATATTTTCGTATGACATATATTGTTTTTTTTTATAGATTATTAGCTCAGCTATCATCCGCTAAGCACACATTACGGGACACCTGTATATATTATATAGCTTATAAAATATAGCATAAGTTACTCGTCGATATTATAGCTTTTGAATGGTGAAAGAATTTTTAAAATCGGTCCAGTAGCTTTTGAGCGTATTCATTACAACCAAACAAACAAAGCTTTCCTCTATAGAATATTAATGTAGATTACACGTGTTTAAATAGAAAAGAAATATAAACAGGCTTTCATAAAGTGTTTACATAAATAGATAGGTATTTATTAAATATCCCCAAATACAACAAAACTACACATTTCTACACGAAAATAATATTTTAGCTACATCAATAATAAACACTTATATAAATTGTGCTATAAATAATATTATTATTTATTTTGTTCCCTAGTTTTAAAGATTAATAATTTTATTTATGTACTTGATATAATTGGAGTTATTAAACATTTTCTTATAGTAGTTATTAATCATTATACAAGGTTGTATCCACAATGTTTGCAATGTTACCATATAAAAGCGATAATAGAAAAGTTTATAAACGCCATCTGGTGTAAACTTGTTATATTACTCGAATACAAGTAATGCTGTCAAACTGATGTGAATAATAATTCTCGTGGCACTCGCTAGATGTCATCCATTAAGTAACAATCGTATTTTAAAATTTTTTTTTTAACTTTATCTAATGAAATTTGGTAGATATAAGTATTTTATTAAAAAATAAATATTAAGTGGTATTAGAACCAAAATTAACACAAACATCTACTTAAATCTATGAAAATTAATTAAGCATTGACAGAATATTTCCAATTTTAGCCATTTGTGCATGTCCATTCTTTTTGTACTTACTTCTTATTGTTAAAAAAGGTAAAAAGAGTAATAGTTTTGGTTTATAGATCCCAAAACTATGGTCGGATTTATTTTTTCTGGTTGTATGTGCGTCCATCACGTAAAAACCACTGAGCAGATTTTGATAAAATTGTATATGCTAATAGACCAATATTAGGTTTGACTTACAGGCTAAATTTTGTTTTGAAAAATATAGTTTTAGGGGTGGCTCTCATTACGTGTAAATGGAGGGGAAAAAATTAAATCACGAATATATAATTAAAATGAAGTGTCATTGGATAGGTCTTTAAAAAAATAAAAGGAAATATAAGTAGGTTTCTCGATAGGGTTTTTACTTCAATAAATATTTTACAAGATAAACGCTAATGTCTGTTTAGAACGGTTTTCTGCTGGGGAGGTGGTTACTGCGCCGGTGCGAGCTTGGCCCAATTGTGCAATGCTCGGCTTTCACTCTTTTATCGCTGAAGATGTTATGCAGCCGAATTACCCCCTGTCGCCTCTTACGACACCCACGGGTAGAAATGGGGTGGCGACACATGTACCCTAACCCGTCGCCACACGGGTAAATCATAATAAAATCGTAATTTATCTTAGCATCGGTCATTGAAGGGAATCATACTGAGATCATTTTGATTAAAAAGGCATAAATTTAAATGCAATGTATTTATTTGTATTAATCGATAGGTTACATATAAACGCACCATATACTTAGCATAACGTCGAATAAAAATTATGACAAATTGCTCAATGAAGTAAATACTTAAATATATAGAATTGATTTAATATCAACGTGCGCTACAGAAGTATTGTATTACATGATGTAGGTGATCCTACAAAAGTAACAACTTCGTGTCAATCCTCGCGGTCGCCACCTCAGCTAGCGAGAATTCCCCAGTTATTAAGCTGCTTTCGGTGTATAAAACGCGTTATTTTGCCAATGAATATGTTCAGCCCTATTATTACGTCACGATTTTTATACAAACAATACAATCAAAATATAAAACTTAATATAATACGTCTAGATGTACTATCGTAGCTTTATTGAAATACCTATATTAAAATATTTCGCTATCATATAATACAATCGAGTGCAGAAAAAATTAACAATAATTAACTAAATGGCGATCTAAGACGTAAGTACTATTAACTTATTACTCTTAGGTAATTAACAAACATTTATATCAATTATACATTATTATTTATACTATAACGATTTAACGTTTGCAAATGCTGAAAGCATGGATCTGCGCTAGCGATGACCAGCAGGTAATTCAAAATTATACCGTCTAACGTTGTTTTTGTAATGCATGCTAACATTTATAATATTATGAGTCGACTGATCGATTAAGTACGAGATGAAATTACTTACAAAATGAAAAATCTTAAGAAGACTAACCTAGGAGCGTCTATATTACTTACAACTAATGGACAGAATTGCATGTCGCGTGTTCAAAGGTAGCGTGCCGTGCCGTGTGCTCCGTCTCGCTCACACGTGTGTCTCTCTCGCTCGCTCCAACGGAGACGAGTTACAACATCAGGCAGGAGGAGGGGGAGGGAGTGGGAGGGAGTCTTCGCCGAAGGTATAGCATTCTAAAGAAGCTCGCCTCTTAGCTGTGAAAGGCTCATAAAACTAGCCGGTGTTTCGGAAGCGAGAACTAGTACAGAGATCGCTACACTAGGAGGTAGCAGGACGTGTGACAAGGGATTTCTTTATTTTTACAAATTGGTACCTAAGAGACCGCTGGAAAACTACATTTATCAACAAACTACACGGTATTCGTCTACTTTTATCTAAGAATTTTCATTTCTACATTAATAGGAAAGTCGATGAAGGCAGAGTTTAATTTCGAGTTTAGATTATTCGTTTATTATATAACACGTTTGGCACAAAGAGTCGGATAGTAACTATATTAACAACTAGTGCGGTGTTAAGCCTAAATCACAGAACGGAAGGAGCGGTGCGAGTGAATCGATGCAAAAATATGGTTCATAGACTATGACATTACCGCGGTACAACAATCGCTTACATCTACCTACAGTGTACACGCGCACACTACACGCCGGCGCCGCGCACTCGTACACTATCATACTCATTACAAGTACTGCTAATATTATAATCATTATTGACAATTAGCGAAGGTAACTCAACAGACCGCAGTCCGCCGGCAGCGGGTCGCGTCGGGAACCTATCCTACTCGGGCCGAGTTTACACAAAGGAAAAGGAAAAACAAAATAAAAAGCAAATAAAGTCAATATGACCCTTTAATGAAAAGTAAAACAATGATGTAAATAATAACAATTAGAATAATTTCGTATAAATTAAGTACTAGCTTACCCAACACCGAAGATATAGGAAAATAAAATTAAAATAAATACAATAACAATCTCCTGAAAGGAATGTTAAGAATGAAAAATTTAATATAATAGAATACTAAGTATGGACGCAATTATAAAGGTGTATCTTACATAAAAATAAAGCTAAACCATAAGGGCGCCATTGCACTCTAAATAATTAGGATAAGTACATAATAAGAAGTTAAAAGGCATTCGACTACGACGGGAATGGAATGTCTCGTGTCATTGAGCTAACAGTATCTCGATAAGCTTCCAATATATTTAGATGTTTAATATAAATAATTTTATTATTATAATACATTAACTATTTTTGCAGTCATTATAATTTACCTATGGCACTAAAACAATTAAAGAGTCTAAACCGTTATATACAATATAATTGAGATGGAATGCCAACTGTAAAGCCTTCACTTACTTCTACCGAACTAACTCCGATTATCTTATTCAAGCAACAGATAAAGTATTTTTATATCAATATTTTGTACATAAATCTGTAAAAAATCATGGATAATGATAATTAATATCGTAAGCCTGATGCATTTACTTGAATAAAATATATTTAATGTCACATTATAATAATTATAATAATATATAAAATAATAACAACTCCATAAAGTAAAAAAAAAATCAATATATTAAAATGCAACAGAGGTGTAAATTTCCTAGCTGCTTATGTAGGTACTCTACGAAAATAAATATTTAAATTTTTCAAACATCGCGTGTTTTCGTTTATCATTAAGTAACACGAAATTGTGAGATGTAACTTCTCTCATAATTTTATTAAGTACATAATTAACGTTTAGCGAATCATAAGATTCAATTAAAGTCGATTCCGTTCACCTTACATTTAATATTTCATAAGGGTTCGTCCACACGTTACTTTTTCGCCGCAAATTTATATCAATGGATAGGAAATGTGAACAAACTTTATATCTATAATCTTACACGAGTTCAATTTAAAATCAAATACCGACTTTGGTTTTTTTTTATTTAACGAGTTGGGTTTTACAAAATAAAAGTTTGTTCACAAGCCCAATTTGACACTATTAAAGAATCACGTTTGAATTTTGTACGGGGTTTTATCCGTACTTGATGAGAACCGTCAAAACCGAAAATTTCTTCGCAACTACCGCCTTAACCGTAAAACGGCGTCGCAAGTGTGCGGCGCGCGCGGGGCGGCGCGTGCAGGCGGCAGTGTGGCGCCGGCGCGCGCGCCGAGCGGACGTCCGCTCAGTAGCGCTGCTGGTACTCGTGGTGCCATCTGTTGAAGTCGATGTGGAACACCACCAGCGAGCCGTTCTCCAATCCCGCTAGCAAGAACCTGGAAACATTGAAACATATTTCATTATTTTTGTATCAAATCGACATACACATTGTAGATCGGCGCGAAGATATGTACCTATTTGGCATCGGAATGGAATTGAATTTTTCATTATTGATTTTAATAATTTTTCAATAGCGATGTACCATAATACTAGTGGCACGCCATATATTAAACATAAATAACATAAGTCCCACAACAACAGGGTGTAGGCACTAGAGAGTGGGGGAGGAGGGGGGGGGGGGGNNNNGTAGGGTTAGCTCGCTCACCTCTGGTCGTGCGAGAGCGCCAGCGAGCACACGGGCGCGCCGGCGGGCGGGAAGGCGTAGAGCGGCGCCAGCGTGAAGGCGCGCCACACCTCCACCACGCCCGCGTCGCCGCCGCACACCAGGTACTCGCCGCAGCGGGACAGCACCAGGCACTGGAAGCGAACCAATATTCGTACACATTTCGACAATTTTATTTACAGTAACATATTATTATCGTTATTCACACATATTTCACGTACAAAATCCTTATTTACCATCAGACTTCTTATAAAAATAAATCAACAAAGTGCCACCAATAATAATCGCATACCTGGAAGTTATCGTTATGCGTCTCGTGTCGGAGCCGCCGTCCGTTGAGCGTGAAGGCGGCGAGGTGCCCGCGCGCGTACGCCACCACCAGCACGCCCTCGCGCGACAACGCCAGCTGCTGCGGGCCCGCGCCCCCCGCGCCGCCCGCACCCTCCGCGCCGCCCAGCGAGCGCAGCAGCTCGCCGAACGTCGTGTGGATTAGCACGGGACCGTCTGGAAGAGGGTAATGTCACTATTTAACGCTCAGGGCTTTTATTTATGACCACAAAACGCGACATTAAGAACATATGTAAAATAAATAGATGTATAAAATCGAACACAACAGAAGAAAAATAGCACATTCTTCACAAAAAATTTTTTCGTATTTATTTAAAAATATCGTTGTGTAATAAGACGGGCGCCTCGCAGCCGGTCAGCGTCATGCAACGTCGGCGTGCTGTGAGATCTCGATGTGCTGCGAAGGTAAGGGGTAGACTTTAACGCGACACTCACTGACGGAGGAGGACACGACGAGGCCGAGCTCGGCGGACACGAGCACGGCGTTGACGGGCGCGTCGTGGCCGGTCAGCGTCACGCGCGGCGCCGGCGTCTCGCCCTCGCCCACGATGCCGCCCGCGCGAGCCGACCTGCGAATGGCACAAGGTTTCATTAAAACTAAGTAATTAATTAAAAAACAAAGAAAAAAATCTAAATTAAGGTTGAGATTACAAGTAACTCTCATAATTAAAACTCAGCTTGAAATAAATCTTTCTGGCGCATGAAATTACTTTGGTTTATAAAATTTTCAAGAGTCTAGTATTATTTCGTTAATAAAATAATAAAATTGGCCTCGTGAATCCTTGCGATCTGATATAACAAACACAATATTAATAGATATCTTGATGACGATATATTCAACAATAGAATTTGGTTAGCGAAATTCATTGCCTTGAAATAACCTATAGAGTTTCGCAAAGGTCCGTGCTGGACCTGTTACTGTTCCTAATATACATTGATGGTATGAGTGACTCCATAATGAATATTAGTGCTTACCTAAATAAAATAGTTGCCGATGCTTTCAATTACCTTAATCTTTTAAATTTGGAATTAACAATTGGAATAAAATTTAATAGAATGATTTAAATCAAATTTTAAAAATTCAGAAGATTTGTTCGCTTATTAAGGAAATTATTCGCCTACTTTGTTGAAGATACATTATTTCGTGTATTCATTTGATCTCCGTCTACGTACCAGTGCCACAGCAGCACGGTGCAGTCCTCGGAGCCGGACGCGATGTAGCAGTCGGACGTGATGTTGCACTCCGAGCGGGACACGCACGTCACCACGCCGTAGTGCCCGAAGATTATCTGCACGATCTTCGCTGCAATGACAAGTCATATAGGTTAGTATCTATAAGTTACAGCTAGTAACTACTAAAAAAAACTTCAGTTAAAAAAAATGCTATTTTCAAAATTAATACGCCAATAATATTGCCTTTCATGATAAACCTAGTAATATAAATGTCGTTGTAATAAAGTAAAATAAATTAAAAACATAAAAAAGCATGATGCTCTTGATCTTAATCTTAGTTTATTTTTATTAAATAATAACTTTTAAATTGTACGCTTAGTTCTAAGATTAATATATATAATTAGATACCGGTGTCGGTGGAGAAGACGCGGAAGCTGTTGTCCCAGAAGCCGGCGGCGATGAGGAAGCGCGAGTCGACCGTCGTGACGAAGCAGTTGGTGCGCGCGCGCACGCGCTGCGAGAAGTTGTCGCCCAGCTGCCGCCGCGCCAGCGCCGCCGACCCACCCGCCGCTGAAGTACAATTATATACGTTGACAATCAGAAAAGAGAATACAATAAAATAAAAGTGAGGAAAGATGTGAGTATGCTGATATGTATATACTTTTTTGTAAATACATACTAATTACATAACATTTTTTTAATCGTGAGCATTAAAGCTACCCCATATGACGCAACAGACACTGTCACACTGCGCCAATGCAGTGAAAAAAGAAAATCAGTTTTCTGTAATATTTTCGCTGCATGTCCACTGATGTTCACAGGGCTGCGGTAGCCGCTTTCTACCCGGTACATCGCAAAGGTTGTGCCACAAAAGAGGAGGAGGCCCGGAGGCCTGTAATCCCATCCCATTTCTCTCCCGTCCTGTGTTACTCCTCTCTCAATTTCCCATTATTAATCCTCTCTTTATTAGGGATCCCTTTCTTGGAGTCGGTGGTGTAGATGTTAATGGGCGGTCAGTCGCTTGATATCACATGAAGCGCACACTTGGCTCGCCTGCTGTAAAGAGAGTAATAGAAGCGGAACTCACCCCACACGGGGTCCATGAGCAGCGGGCTGGGCGGCGGCGCGTGCTCCTGGTGGCGCGCGGCCGCGTGCGCGCAGCCGCCGCCCACCCAGCGGTGCGCCGCGAACGCGCGCGCCGCCGACACCTGCAAAGTGCAAACCAAATGTTTAATGTTAATGTAAATATTGTATATGTTTATAGCTCGTCTCGAGCTAGACCTCGCATTTTAATGTTTAAATCGAGACCTTTCATTTGATATGACACTGCTATATTCATATAAAAATTGCCTATTTCACCTTGTGAAATTTAATCAAGATCGGATATACAATACTAACGTTATCTTCGAACAAAGTTTTTCACACTTACATACAAATAAACAATCGTCCAGCCATCACAACTCTGAGACCTCGCTTAACTCGGTCAAAAATCTTATGAATCTCTTTTTTATTTTCAGGATAATTAAAAACATGTCCAGGAGCGGTACTCACCGTGACGGCGGCCGGCATGGCGAGCTGCGGGTAGGTGTTGGCGGCGACGTGCACGACGGGCGCGTTGGAGGGCAGCTTGAGGCGCGCGCACACGTCGTCGGGCGCCGCCGCGAACATGAGCGGCGCCAGGTGCAGCGCCGAGGCGCGCGGCGGGTGCGGCTCGCTCAGCAGCTGCGCCGGCGTCTGGCCGAAGCTGCGGATCTGCTCCTCCACGGCGGCGCGCGTCACGGCGTCCGAGATCTGGTCGAGGCGCACGCCGCCCTCGTACGTCAGGTAGTAGAACACGTTCGTGGCGCGCACCGCCTCCGGCCCTGGCGATGGCCATGACAATGAAACCGTTTATTCCGAAATATTATAATACACACTTACAGATTTATAATATTAGTAGGATTGTTAGGTTTACAAACCTACAAAAACATGCAATTCAATAAAATTAATATTACGTTATGCAAGCATCTGAATCTTATTATAAAATAAAATCAAATCATTTCTCTTTATAATATAAGTAAAGATAAGAATCGTGTAAAATTAAATGCTTATTTATTTGCGTAATTTTTGTTAGATACAAATTACATGTTATGATGTCACGTGGCCGGCGATGCGCTGTAACGAGGAAAAACCGACAAATTCACCTGCCATGAGCGGCTGAAACCTCAGCGTGATTAGTTAACCCACGACCATAACATGCGATCCCATTTTCCTCAACAATTATAACAGTGAACTCTTCAAACCTACAAATGGTGTTATTCATCACGTTTATTTTAATAAAGCTTATAATAGCCCACATGCAAATCAATGTAAAGACAGTCAATTTTAATTTTGTGTTTTGTGTTACGCTGATAACGGAAGCGAAGCCGCGGGCAGAAGTTAATGAATATATCTTGCATCCCATTGTCGACCAAGAAAGATGTCGTTTCTGCTGGGGGGTGGTAATTTCACTGGTGCGAGCTTGGCCCAATGATGCATTGCCCATCTTTTATTGCTGAAGATGTTGTCCACCACAATTACCCTCTGTCATCTCTTACGACATCTATGGGTAGAAATGAGGTGGCAACACACGAATTCTAACGGCGTCGCCCCAAGGGTAAAAATAAAATGCAACAACTATTCGCTATCTTTGTATTTACCTCTCTGCTTGTAGCCGAAGATGAGGTCGATCCACTGGTGCAGCTGGCACGACACGAACTCGGACTCGAGCGCCATGCGGTGCAGGCGCACGAACTCCTCGGGCGACGAGGCCCAGGGCGGCAGCACCACGTCGCCGCTCGGCGCCTCCAGCTCCAGGCGGCAGCCCGAGCCGTTCACCAGCATCTCCGGCAGGAAGAACAGCTCCGGGATCAGCTCCTGGAACGGTTGCTCTCTGTCAAACTTCCGAATAGAAAGTGACGGTCTCTCGCTTTAGTCGCGGCGCCAAAATCGTCGCGCGAGAACGAAAATACGCGACCTCCGCGGACGCGCGAGGCCGGAGTTCTCAACGAAAACTAGCGCAATTTTTGACTCTAAATGATCTGTAGAAATGGGACATCCGCATTAAATTGGTAATCATCTTTACCTGCAAACTCCTCCATGGCGCCGCAATGATGACAGTTAATTATAAAATCACTAGAGGCGTCCTTTCTTTCATGAAAATTGAGACTCGTTTTCGCTTTTCGATCGTCATCCTCCTTCATTATATTCCTGTTTCTCATTATAAAGGGTTTGCATCAAGAGATAATTTACTCAATGAAAATGAGTAATAAACGACGGTGTCTGTTATTCCAACACGGATCCTTTCAAAATTGGTGAAAGATAACCACCAAGTCGTAGCACATCATTATAGTTCGCTGCCATCGTTCGTGTCAACACACAAACACATTAAAGTTATTGCATATATGATCCGGCGGTTCAATGTGCCAAACGACAAACTTCCGGCAATCAGAAATAGCTAGTCGAGTTCGAATTTTCTGCAAATTGGACAAAAACATGCGTTTGTCACGGGCTAGCCTGCAGGTGAAGATGCCCAATTTAACGCAGATGTTCCATTTCAGCATCTCATTTAAAGTCAGAATTCGCGCTAGCTTTCGTTAAGAAGTTCGACATCACAAAATCGACGAAAGTTGCATATTTATGGTTCTTCTAGACGTTCGATTTCGGCAAACGTTTTAAAGTCAGAGATGATTCCAATTCTATTCGGAACTTCGACTAAGAGCAACCGTTCCAGGATTATAGGGAATCACCTATGAACTTTTTCTTCCAATTAATTTCAAAGTGTTAAATAGTAACGCGCGTAAAGGCGCAACGCAGCGCAAGAATATAAAGTAACTAGAGTGAGCAGGGCGGCGGTCTCATCCTTGCTCCCCCTTGTTCCCGGTCGAAGGCATAAACACCATTGTCATGGAATGATCGGAGCTACTCCCTCCGATCACTGCATGACAAGGGTCCGCCTCACCTTGACGTCGGAGGTGTCCCGCTGGCAGTTCTTCCAGGAGAGCGCGATGGACGAGAACAGCCGGTTGGGGTGGTCGAACTTGCCGCCGTGCAGCGCCAGGAACATCGTCGTCATGGGCTCCTGGAACATTGTCGTGATTTAATGACTTATGCATAAAATATGCTGTACTTAAAATATATATTAAAAACGTTTATTGCTATGTAGTATTGATGTTTTGTAGCCCCTATTGGCTGGATAATTTGTTTGTTGAATACACGTAAAACCACAGGACAAAACATGATTAGATCGTAAAAATGCCATTCCGATTTTTTTTTTTTTTTTTTTTTTATATAAGATTAAATAAGCATTTGACCGTCGCTTCACCTGATGGTAAGTGAGAACGCGGTCTAGGGTGGAGCATGCTTACTTAATAAATGCCTATTTACACTTGCTTTGAACAAGCCCAGATTATATTTTGAGGGAAAAACCGACGCCGGAAGATTGTTCCACACCTTACTGGTACGCATAAGAAAGGATGCAGCAAATCGCTTTGTGCGTGTGGATGGTATATCAATGACATATGGGTGGAGTCCTGCTCGGCGTCTGGTTCCCCTCAGGTAAAAAGGTGAAGCTGGCAACAGATTGTGCAGTTCTTCTGCACATTCACCGTAGTAAATTCTGTAGAAAACCGACAGACAAGCGACCATTCGGCGATGTTCCAAACTGCTTAACTTAGAAGCAATGAGCGCTTCATCACCGATAAGCCTTTTTGCTCTTTTCTCAATAGAATCCAGGGCAGAGAGTTGGTATTTTGCCGCACCACCGTAAAGATGGGAGCAATACTCCACACATGATCGAACCTGTGCTTGGTATAGTTTTAAAAGCTGTTCCGGTGTGAAGTACTGCCTGACCTTAGCAAGAATCCCAAGTTTCTTTGCGGCAATTTCTGCCTTGGATTCAATGAAGGTCTTGAAATTAAGGTCTGGAGAGAGCGTTAGGCCTAAAATGTCGAGCCTATCGGATATTCCCAGAGGCACATCGCGGAAACTCGGTGCTATTGTAAATTCACTGCGTTTAGCAGTGAACAAACACGCCTGTGTCTTTGCGGAGTTGAATGCCACTTGATTGACGTCACCCCATTCGGAGACGGTCTTTAAAGTGTCATTCAATCGATCCACCATAGCGCTTCTAAGTAACTGGATCTGGTCTCTACTTGTGCGTGGATCGGACATGTAGCTATCTACAACAGTGCTATCGTCTGCATATCCATAGACACCCGGGCCAAGCAGATCATTAACATGTAGCAAGAACAATGTTGCAGACAGGACCGATCCCTGAGGGACACCAGCGTTAATTGATAAAGGGTCTGAGGCACATCCATCAACAACAACCCTTATCGAGCGGTCCCTCAAAAAATCGGTTATCCATTTGCACAGGGTAGGACAAATACCATAGGCTGGAAGCTTGTTTACGAGACTGTCGTGCCAAACCCTATCGAATGCTTTGGAAATATCAAGAGACACAGCTAGTGCTTCACCGTATCCTTCGATAGCAGCTCCAAAGAGGTGTGTAAGATATACAAGAAGGTCCCCAGTAGATCTATTGCGTCGGAACCCGTACTGGTGATCACTGAGGAGATCGTTACCTTCAAGATATCCTAAGAGCCGGTGATTTAATACACGCTCCATAACCTTACAGATTACGGAGGTAATCGAGATTGGCCGATAGTTGGCAGGGTCAGCACGTGTGCCCTTTTTTGGAACGGGTTGAACATTAGCCAACTTCCAGGATTTGGGTACATTTCCGGTCACATAAGAGAGACGGAACAGTCGTGTTAAAATTGGAGATAATTCAGGAGCACACTTCTTTAACACCAATGCAGGGATACCGTCAGGTCCACTTGCCTTATTCACGTCCAGGTTGCGGAGGGTTTTTAGTACTTCTTTCTGAGTTATGCGAAACTCAGACATGTTTTGACCACACTGTGGTAAGGTGGGAGGTATTTTGTTTCCAGCATCAAGTAGTGAATTTTCTGCAAATAGAGATGCGAGGAGATCCGCTTTCTCATTCGCAGTGTGGGCCAGCGTGCCATCAGGTTTGACCAACGGTGGTAGCGACGTTCGGCAAAAGTTTGCTTCAATCGCTTTCGCCAGAGACCAGAAAGCTTTTGAACCCGATGGGTATGTAATTAGCCTGTCTCCGATTTGCGTTATGCGATTGTTACGAGCCCTCTTTAGCGCCTGCTTATAGGACTTAGCAGCTTTATTGAAAAGTTTCTTTTTATTGCTAATATCCGAAGCTTTTTTAGCTCTAGCGGTAGCCCAGGCCTGATACGCTGCATGTTTTTTGGCTTCTGCGCGTCTACATTCAGCATCAAACCAGAGCGTGTCCTTGCTAGAAGATGTAACGTCAGAATATGGAATGAAATACTCCATGGCTTGACGAATAATATCTCCCACGGCATCAGCACAGCTTGATGGGTTTTCCGATGAAAAACATACTGGTCGCCAGGGATAAGACGCGAAAAAATGACGCATTTCATCCCAATCTGCAGAGGTATAATGCCAGATGCGTCTTGTACTTTTTGTGCTGTTATCAGGTGGAGAGTAGTTGCTGGTAGTTTTAACAAGGCAATGATCTGAAGATCCCAAGGGCGACGAGACCGATACCATATACCTTTCGGGATCTGTAGTCAGTACAAGATCTAAGCAGTTCGCTGTGTGAGTGTCGACATCAGGTACCCGCGTTGCTTGTTTGACTAGTTGTGTTAGATTCAGCGAAAGAGCCAAGTTGTAAACTTCTTTGCCGGCGTGGTCTGTTTTTTGGTATGGAAACAACCAGTCTTGATGACAAGCATTAAAATCTCCCAACAGTACAAGTTGGGCAGAAGGGTACATTTGTTGGACACCATCCGCTACTTCGTTAAGGTACTGGAAAAAGCGCGTTGTGCCCTGATCTCTTGTATGCGAACGGTAAACAACAGCATATACTATTTTTTGAACACCGATGTCCGTAAGAAGCCAGAGAACAGAAAAATCTGGGTTGTCTAGATGTTGGAGACGTTGATAACAGAGCTTATCACAGATATAAGCACAGACACCAGCTTTTGGGTGAAAATTGTGTTCGAGAACATACCCTGGATAATTAAGGTATGCCGTGTTACGTGGTGCTTTTACCTGTGTCTCTGTGAGAAAAAGCAAGTGCGGCTTTTCAGTCTCGAGATGGTGGTGTACTGGATCGAGATTTGAGTGCAAACCACGAATGTTAGAGTGGTGCACTTTTAACGGGAGGAAGTGCAACCGCTGTGAAGACTTACTTTTTCTAGAGTTACTTTTCATTTTTTGAAGTGGATAGGCTGGAAATTGGCAGTTAGTCGAGGTGCAGTGAATAGGTCATTCGAAGGTCACCATAGTGAGACACTGGTGGGGGCCTGAATTCGGAGACCGCGGGGACGCCCGTACCCCCCTGGTTAGTGCCATCGGGTCCTCCCGTCCGGTCGCCAACCGGCACGATGGAGCATAACCAGGATTTTTCGCAAGCGGCGGGGCAGCCTTTCATAGGTGGCTTTCCTACTACTTGGGCCCCCTACAACTAGCGGTCGGCCAGCGGACAACCGTGCTACGGATCCCGCTACCCTCCGAAATCAGGCACCCGGTGCGCCACCATAGTTACTTCATTTGACCACAAGACACTGCACAACTGACTATACCCAATTTCCACAAGTGGCATCATCGAAACTCGTGCCGGAACACGGAGACCGCTTGGCGGCACGTCTTAATCAGATGGGTGGTTACATGCCGATACGACCGAAGTCTCCCACCAATTTGGTTGCTCATTTTGCGTTATCCAGGGAACACGTGTAGGGAATTTGGATCACCTACGGACGCGAGCAACGTTGTCCCCCGAAATTAATTTTAACTGCCAATGCAAACTAGAGCTGAAAAGTGGTTATTAAAGTGTGATCTCGCACCACTCCTGCACGGAATGTTTAATTGAAGGCGGTCGTCGTTAAGCTCTGATAATGCAATGAAATATAAGTGAGCAAATTGTGCGTAAATTAGTATTATTTTCCGCTATCCTTCATTTCAACAATTTAAAGCCGTGGCAAAAAATATCAAAGATTATGAATTTACAAAGTAACTAATTATTTACGTCAATCAATCCGGAAAAATTAAAGGTAAAGGTGTATAATCGCAACCCGCTAGGAAAAAATATTCTCAGATGCAATCTAATTTCCTATGACACCGAAGTTTAATTGGCGCACATA
This sequence comes from Phoebis sennae, assembly GCA_001586405.1. Lineage (NCBI taxonomy): Eukaryota > Metazoa > Arthropoda > Insecta > Lepidoptera > Pieridae > Phoebis > Phoebis sennae. The sequence continues at coordinate 22,208 of LQNK01000134.1, forward strand.
GCGCCCGGATGTCGCAAGGGCCGACTTTGTCACAACAATTACCGGCCTTTCCTTAATCAAACGCAGGCGGTGAGTGCCGCACTCAATAGTGGTGAGAAGAGTTCTATTTCTATTTTGGAGATGTCTCCAGAGGGCGCGTGTGTGACGGGCGCGCGTCGATTGTTGTGACAGCGGCCGCATGTTACACTTATTCACGTAATTCACTGTGATTTACATCAATGTTTTTCAAATGTTCTAGCTTTAAATCTCCTGGGTGTCTTACTTGCGCTCCGCACTGACAGTCGTTTCGTATACAATGTTATTAAATATGTTAATGTATGCTACACTGAGTAACAGCTAATATAAATCGTTATAATCAATCAATATACAGCACAAAATGAAGTTGTTATCTGCTGTCTGTCTGACAACAATATTTAAATATTCTAAATACGCGATTGAATCTTATATTGACTTAAATTAATAATTATTACGCCGACAAAACAACGGTGTACTATAGAAGGTGTTAATTGTAAAATATTTGAAACTAAATTGCATTTTGAAAGTTATAGAAGCCATAAAGAACATTGCAGAGTTCTGTCCACATGTTCCCGTCCCTCATGCTGAGGGGAATCTGTTTGAAGTGGTCCATTACCGTCCGAGTATTGCTCCGTCGCCGTCACGTGAGCATCGTCATAAAGTTCCACTGCGCTTCCTCACTAATGCTCTCAGCGATTTATTATCGTTTTAGATTCTGTGTTTACTACTTACAATAATTAAACTCTGATTAATGGGAGATGTTTTAAGATAAAAATTTGATATGAAAACAGAATGATTGGATGATATGAAAGATACGAACCACACAAAGACTTTAAAATCATGTCAACTTTTAACATTTTAACCACAGAAATAAAAACATTGATAAAATTAAAAATGCCTGCAGAAATTATTTTCGGAAAGTTTATATTTGTTTATCGTCTGCTAAAAATATATATATAAAAACAGATCGATAGTGAAGTATGAAAAGACAAAGCGTTTTAATTTATTGTCAAAAACGACGAATGCTTGCATACAATGCATATTGCGTATACATCATGTCGTCCGTGCGTCATACGCCATTACACTTTTAATTATGACATGCACATGTGTTCTCTTTGGTGGTTTATCTTACAGCGGGACACAGAAGTATAATCGTTTTATAATCTCTACAGTGGATATTAATCTTGTTTTTTAACGGATATATTTAACCTCATTTCATTTTATCTTATGACTTCTAAATAATAATTAAAATCCAATAAAGTTGGGCGCAATTACAATAATCTAAATTATACGTTTAGCTCAATGATATGCTAATACCGCAGGCGGCAGGACAAAGCGCCTTGGATTAGCATGCAAACCTCAATAAGCGAGGAAACATATTAAACGATTATTGATAGTGACACGAATTTACATAATGACTGTGGTAGCGACGCGCCTGTGTATGTGTGCTAAGGTTACTACGAATGCCACATTCAGGCATTGTGCACATAGCTTTCAGCACAAATATGCGCATTTTTACGATAAATACCCATCATTACTGAACTATTTGATATTGGGTATTTTATGACTTCATTACATAATGAACCCTCACGGCATGGATTTCAATGTTCAGTGTCAATAGGAAAGAAAGGAGACAAATCGTATTAAAAATGCCTATTACTGAGCAAGTTTATACTGCAATTAATATTTTAGTTACAAGTAGCGTTATTGTAATGTATAAAAATTATGGTAAAAAATTATTGAGTAGCTATACATTGCTTAATGGTAATCATGATATTTTAGTTCCAATCTTTATTCGCTGTTAAAGCGGCCACACAACTACAAATTGTCAAAATAATTATTTTGGAGTTAATACAGTTTACAAACAAACAATGCTTATCCGCTCGTTTAATTTTTAATTACGCCACTTGCATATCATTTAAACCGATTGCCGATCATTTAAACCGAAGCGTTGATACAAATCAACGCTACTTTTGGTTTATGAGCTGTAAAGAGCTTGAAATTGAAAACTAAAATTAGATAACGCAAGTTAAACGAGCCGGGAGTTTTGTAGTCTCCGTCGGTCAAGATAGACCAACTTTTAAGTTAACGTAATAAAAATATTGCAAAATAATAATCACTCACCCTTAATTTCCGTTGATTTACTAGCATTAGCAAGGCATCTGTGAGTTGTGACACTGATGTTGTTCATGGGTTGCGGTCAGTCACTTAACATCAGTTGAACCGCATGCTCCGCTCGTCTGCTGTCGCAGTATTAGGACGAGAGAAGGTGATATCAGATCGGCTTAGGGTGGAGGGTACTCACAATTCGCACGAGCCAGTTGAGCACGAAGGCGGCGGTGGAGTAGTGCGTGCCGTAGTGGAAGGGCGGCGTGGACTCGTGCTCCCACGTGTTGTAGCGCTCCTCGAAGTAGGCGCGCCGGCTCGGGTTCAGCGCGCCGATGGGCTGCAAGGGACACTCCTCTTTACATCTATTGCTACTAACAACGTAAGTGGCATGACACTTGCGCCACATATACCACACAATGTCTAAGAAAGAACACCTGCAAAGAACTATTTTAGCATGTTCTATTGACATTTCTTTTTTCACGGCATAATTCAATACTATTGAAAGCATAAGTCAAAGTCTGATGGAACGGAAAAGCGACACAATCAAAGGCAGATAAAGTAGGCTCGGAATTATCCACTGATTTAACTTTGAGGCTTTCGGCTGCTATAACATTTTATTGCTTGAAAAGTCGAATGAATTCTTTCAAATTTATACAGGAACTTCATTTAGGTCATTCTTATTATTCTAAAGCTTACACAGCCCATAGTCAGACAATGTGGAATCTGATGTTATCGCATCACATTGAATTATTGTAATGATATAATTACCTTAGACAGGTCCCTGTAGTTGGAAGGCTGGCTGAGGTCCAGCTCGTCGCTCTCGTAGTTGGTGAGCACCCACGGGAACACCGGGTACTGGTTCAGGTCGTTGTATGTGCGGCCTGATGGACATTACAATCTCATGAGTTACTAAATTCTGCCCGAGTTATGGATGGCGTTGGCTACCGGTATCCTATCACCTAATCCAGCTAATAGCCTGTCTGTCATGAAATTTCATCAAAATTCGTTCAGGAGTAGCGGCATAAGTGACACACAAATATCGAAACATCCAAAGACACAAATATCTACAAATCTAAACTTTTGCATTTATAAAATAAAATTATGCCGCATTTTTGATTACTTAAATGCATTGATCAATATTTTACTTAATATTCCGTACCAATTAATAAATACTTATAGAATACATATAGGTATGTTTAGCTCTCCCTGATCGATTTCGGCCATGATGGCAATGACCAGTGTCAACAGAGACTACCCACGAGCGTGGGAGCACATTCTCTATTCGTTAACTCTTATTGCCCCCTGAGACTGAAGACCAACACGACGAGCGATCAGGCGATCACCGACGGCTTTACATGCTCTCCGCGGTACGGGATGCATTGCATACAATGTTGATAAGACTTTCAATAAAGTATAAAGTATGTACGTAACACAAACAAGTAATGTTTGTTTTAGATACGCGTATCAATAAAATTACATTCATGTGACAATGAAAGGTCCATGAGAAATGTCAACAGATGCACTATGTAGTTCACGATAAATGTGCTTATCGTTGCTGCTGTAATCTCAATTTGTTTTTATTTACTTCTCACAAAGGCAATTAGGAACAGTAATCTTTTAAACGCTTTTCGCGCGACCTTTTCAGACATTTAGTATCTAATTTTATTGCTTACACTAGACATATTAAACTAAATTCACTCTCTCATGGTCGCGCGATAGCTTATATCACAATAAAATACGCTCAAGGATAGCTTTCTCGTAGTGGAATAGTTTCAAAATCGGTTCCGGCGATTAATTACAAGTATTTAATAAAATATATGTAGACATTACATCAATGGTCATTTTTGCTTGTGTGATGGACATTACACCTTTTGCGGTGAGAATATCGTAAGCACGTGGTTTCATTCATAGGTACAGTGACCAAGCATGTGAGCACTGTGCAGTCCCCTGACCAATGGCACAGCACGGCGCGCGCCACACCCCTCAGAGTTCAATGATTCGTCTGCTCTCCGCACTCCGCACTCGGCACTACACAATATTATTGCACACTTGTTATTGCTAATGGGGACGATATAAACTGAACAATAACATACGCAATTATTGTTTTTTGTTTGCGATAAAACAACAAAGTGTTGACATTGTTTGTATTCGCTTTCCTACACCATGATTGCAACAGCGGATTGTACAGAAAATTGGGAAACGTCTCACCACAATCGGGTCGCCACGCCATGGTCTGAAAAGTTCAAGGATTTTATTTTTTTAGAGAAACGCTATCATTTCTGGGTCATTCTAATGAGAAACGCAACTATGTGCTAAAATAAAGAATCCGGATCCAGACGAGATATAATACTTCTATAATGTGGGGCACCTTTTGGGACGCTTAAATGGCAAGGGTTGATATAACAACATGAGAAGCCGCTCGAACATTGTACCTATTTCTCTTATAAATATTATGATTATGATATCTCTTTTGTCGCGGATTATCTATTAAATTAAGGTCATATAGTGAAATCTAGCTCAACGGAGCGAAAACAATCGGTTGTTTTGCTGGGTGTTATTGTGGTCCGCGTGACCCGCGCTATCGGCCACGTGACCTCTCCTCTCACCGCCTGCGGGACACTCCGCGGACGCTTGCTTGCTTTCGCAGACGCATCACCGCTGACTCAACACGAGAACATAAAAACAATCGTGACGGATCGCACCCATCACAAGCTTCGCCCCGCCGCCGGCGTCGGGTCCATTCATGATCACAATTGAAATCGAGAGTGCGAAATAGAGCGAAAGTTCGGTCGTGAGTGAAATTGTGACGTAGTTGTTGGCGTTACGGTCGGTGCCTTCGAATAATGACGTTGGTGTTGGCGCTCGAAGTCGCGAAGCACTCCGGCCGCGGTGGCAGTTGGACTCTGGAAGGCTTTGGTGAGAAAGTGTGTGAGATCGCTGAGTGATATGAGACGCCTTAATAAAATCATGGAGATTATGAAACGGTAAGTGATTCATTGTGTTATCTCGTTATAATACAGAACTAAAAACAATTTACGAATTACTTATTTCAAAAGTACAAAAATGACAAATACAAAACATGTTTTTACAAGTTAAAGAAATTTTAAGTAATTGAATTGTCTTTGTATGTGTTGTATACGTAGCTCCGAAATGTGGAAAAATTTGTAATTAACGATTTTTTGCTCTTGATAAATAATAAATTGTTTCAATTGTGTTAATTTTGTGAGAATTAATGTCTTGAATTAAAAACACACCACCACCACAGTAATTACAAATTTTGTTTGACCATAAAGGCTTGTGGCTTCAATTCTTTTACTATTATATGTGATTTTATAATTTCATAACACCTTGTCTTTGTCAAGCGTGACAGGCAATCGGAATCAAAGATCTAATAAATAATGTTTATACTTCTTATAAATATATAACTATTAAAAATCTACGTAGTAACTTCTGTAACTTAAGGACACTTTTATTAATCATATTAATTAATAATGTCCATAGTTTACATAACGGTAATTCATAGAATGTCGTTATAGAATTTTAAGCATTTTAAATGTGTAATTATAAAAATAAAGACTCCATTCAATGAAAGTTTCACATATAATAAAAGAGAAAGGATGATCTGATAATGATAATTTGAAATGTCATTAAAATTAACATTTAAGTGAAAAATTTAATTTAATGAACATGATACATCTACGTGAAGTTAGCTTCAAAACTGTTTGTAAAAATTTCAAACACAGAATAAATTTTCACTAGATATAAACTTGTAAGGAAATCTTGTGTAAAATATCACTTTTCTAATACATATACCCAAGATATATGTCTCGTTACAGCATTATTATGCAAAAGTAAGTAAACACATAGTTTTGTCGATCGTGATAATTTTAATGATTGAGGCAAATTGCACTTGTGTAATCGATGTAATACAGATATGTTTACTTTTCTGAGATATTATATTGTTCACGTAACCTGTATCACGGCGCGGGCTGACCGATTAATTACATTCAGGGGTTCCCAACCTATTTTAGAACGCGGCATTTTTACAGGTTTAGTTATTTTTGCCTTGACAATCTAAAACCGGGACGTGTCAGTAATTTTACAGGCTTCAGTTTGCGTCCTGAAGGACAGCTGAAAGAGAAAACGTTACGTATGAAGTTCGGATCTATCCTCAGTGCGATCGGACGAGCAGGCGAGCACATGTCATATTTCCGCAAGACAAGTTCACAAGCTTACGGCGCGGCGCTTCCTTTTTGTTTGCTTGCGGTGCACAGTTTAGGAAGCACTGCATTAAACGGTTAATAATGAGTAGGAATGCTAACAACACGTTGTTACAAATATAAAAAGATTAACCTCAGTTATAATTAGTGTTTCTTAGTATTTATATATCAACTATTCTGTATATAATGAAACAGTAACCAGAGCTTTTCTATACATTGAATAATTTTAAGAAGAGTATTTTCTATGCATTATACATGTTTATAGATGGTTAGAATTTTTTTCGATATAAAAGCCTCTAAAGTCGTAAAATATCCTGAAGATTTTGGTGAAAAACCAACGGTAAAAAACACAGAACAATTGTTTTTTTAGATTTATCGTTTTACGTGAAAGGCGAGTGACGTCTTTAAATTGTTATTTCTTTTTTTATTTGAATAACTGTTACAATATAAGAACATATTACGTACAAAAGTGAATTCAAATTACCGTTAAGCACAATGAAATCTCTTAAATATATTTAAAGCATCGTAACTTTTAATCTCACAGAGTTATAACTAATTATTTTTTGTTATTTATTTCGAAGTTTCTTCTAGTTGCGAAAAAAATTTCGATCAGGACCACTGAGATATTTCATTTGTAGAGTTTTTATAAGTTGAGTTGTAAATAGGGTTGACCAAAATCTTACACCGCGCGCGCGCCTCTACAAACTACAGAATTTTGTAGTCCACGCGAGTGAAGCCGCGGGTGGAAAGCTGGACATTTCAGTTGATTGGGATGAAAGAAATAATGGACAATTCAGTTTATTGGGATACCGATTCGACAAACCGCATTAAGCGGTTATTTGTGTCAGAGATCGTTTTTTGTATTATTTACATAATTCATGAGTAGTGATTAAATATTGTTTCAATGAATTCTGCCATGGAACATTGGACCGGCTAGTCTTGACCTAAACACATAATTGATTGTGTTTAGGGACATGCAAAATTATGGCTTGCATTCAAATTGCTATGGATCTATTGCTATCCAATAAATATGTATTTCTTGAATATTATATTAATATAAAATGACCAATAAAATAAAGAAGGAAAGTTACAAATTTAGAAAAAGGGTATGTTATTATTAATAATTAATATAGACGGTATAACTATATTATATTTATAACAAAATAATATAAGCTGTCCTGCCTGACTAACGTACAGTATGTAAGATTTTTTTTTGTCAGGTGATTCTCACAATTAAGCAGAAGGGCTAGAAGCCCAGAGCTGCGTAACGCGGACTTTTCAGGCGACCTGGAGGTTCGCCTAGGCTAGCGACATGCCTAAGGGCGTCCCCCTTTGAAGGGGATCTCGAACCTCGGCTTGGGCTGTCGCAGGAAGGGAGGGGGCCTGAGTCGGACGGACGTACGTAAGAATAATAGATTTCGTGTTTCGTCTAATATTTGGAGTGCCTACTTCGAAAACCTGGCTCTGTTTATATACCTCGTTCCATTGTGCATAAAGTATCCAATAATCAAGCTTGATGCAATGTCATTTTGAGAAGTTGTGTATTCATATAAATATAAACAGTTTTGTGTGATATATAAACATTTAGAATTATCATCTGATTGATAATTTCTGCAAGAATGAATGAGTATTGTAAAATGAATGAGTAGTGTGTCTGAAAGTCCATGAAATTGATTGGGCTTGGATTAGTTACATTGATTGGTAGATATTGTTCATCGGAAGTGTTGCTAGCAAACTTTATGTAAAATTTTTAATTCATACAATTCTCAGTAAATATAAAAATGAAACTAATTCAATTCAAATAATTACAGATATTAATTAAACTATGTATAAGTTAAAACCGATCTAATTCTAAAATATATTGATTTAGCATGGAAACATTGCGTGGTGCGGTCCGCGGTCCGCGGCTTGCGCATTATTATTATGTAATGTGGCCAGCCGTGCTCAATGAACCGACGCGGTGGCCGCGCCACTAGCGAACTCACTTTCTTTTCATTTCAAACAATTACGAGCAACATATCGTCCGAGAGATGGCACCATACCACCTACTCAAAAGGTAGGTGTTTGAGGCTCACTGAAAATTTGTATGATGTCTCTCCTGTTATATCCCGTAATGAGACTGCAGACCTCGACTCGAGAATACAAATTGAAGACTCTACTTTTCTCCCCATTTCTTTCCAAGCCTTTCTTTATAACGTCTCCTTTTCTAAGGATAGCTGAGCGTTAGTGACACTTTAGGCGTTGTTCATGTTCATGCTCTGGGTTTCGATAACCTTGAGCATTACGCTTGTATGAAAAATAAGAAAAACGTCGTGTCTTCTTCCGCCCCGTTGTTGGCCGCGTGTTGCTTGGCCCGCTGACTCTATTAGATAACGAGCCCGTGAATTGCAGTCCAGCTCCGATCCAATTGGCGCACTTAGCCGGTCACATGCAGAGATTCGAGCTGATTCACCTTCCGCTCCCGCAGCGCGGGGATCACGCCGTGTTGACACACTGCCAGTGCTACCACAACGTACGAAGGGACACAAACCACTTCGTAAACGAAAGATCTGCGTGATTTTATTTAGGTCAAATCATACTTTTATGATGATTCAATGCATCTTATAACCTTTTCATTGTAAGAGACTTTACTCGGTATTTAGAGTTTTCTAAAGGCTGATGAAAAGTCGTTATCTCTAACATTAACCATTTTGAAAATATGCGGTATGAGTTTGTTCATTACTTTTATTCTAAAAAGAATATGGACACTAATTTACACAAGGTATGTTCTCTCAGAGACCTTACATATTGTGGTGAAATCCTAATTTTTTCTCTATTCCTATAAGTTTTCGTGTCGTGTAGCGCCTCTTCATCAAGTAACATGCAATACTTTATGACACATATATCCGACCCCTTCTCCTGCCAAATTTCCTACTGTAATATTTCATTTTATCTCGCAGGGTGTACATGTGACGTTTAATGAGTAATCAACACACATACTAACGTATTATCGGCATGTGTATCGTTGAATCAACCTTATCAATATTTAATTGTACTCCTAATACGTTATTGTACTCTTAAACATTTCCGACATAAATCTACATCAATGTCCAATAGGATTGATGTAAAAATGTAAACAGTTTGTAACTGCGTGTGTATTACATAACGAGCTAGTACTTAGTGCAGTACTGTTCTACTGAGCTCGTATGTCTCACAGGCGCCCATTATGTCGTGCGTAACATAAATGCAGTGCTATCATACTTGCTTATTGTGATGAAATGATTACCGCCGTTTCTTCATGCGGTCCTAAAATGTCTACGTTTTAACAAATTGATGCAAATGATGGAAGATTAATTCAGCGGAGTGCATACATATTTTTTTAAACAAATATCTAACTCAACCTCCATATAATATTGTCACCCAAGTGCCACATTAAGAAAAAAATTGCCTGTTTCATTGAGATTCAGAATGGAATATCTCAAAAAACTGAGAGACTTTCACTTAGCCTGAAATACATTTCTGAACCGTCATAAAGTCCTAGAGGAAGTTATGACGAATAGTGCCATACTATCCACTCGTTACCCCACACCCTGTAAAGAAAGGCTTAAATATGAAATCCTTCCAAGAAGTGCTGCAATTTATTTATCGAATACTCATAAAACTCTGTAATTATTATTTATTGCATTTATATGCAAAACAGTTTTACATAAATAAAGATTTAATTGACATCAATATTTCATAGCTTGTTGTGAAGGCAATCAATCCATAGCTTCATAATGACTAATTGTTACGAAATGTTATAAACATTGGGATTCTCCGATCCATTATTATTTTTTTCTTAATTTGTTTAGTACTTTGTGGTTTCTACAATCATTTGGGCACACACAATTTTAGATATTAATGTATAATTAATTAACAAAGATTAGAAGACTCCGGGAATTGAAACGATCTTTCGTATCTATTTTTGATAACAAAAAAGAACCGTGTCCTATGTAGTCATAAGAAATGAAAACCTAGCGGTTACGTGCATTATGTAAATTCTGCAAATTAGTAAAGCATACAAAGCATTCGGTTCGGTTCATTCTAAATAGCTGCGACTGAGTATTTTTATGATGTAATATAAATTGTTAGTATTTTTAAACGTTTACTATTGTATGTTAGCGGCAGGCAAAGGATCTGTAACAGCAACAGTGTTCCAGGTGCTTTGCCAGCTTTGGGAGGAAAGGCGATAAGAAATTTATCTAAGAAGGGGATAAATGAGAGAAATAACACTAAAATAAGGGATAGAATATGGAGACGAGCCTTCGGCACCTCCATTCACCGTACAAAATTACAAAACACACTATAATACTACAGTAGATCTACTCCAGAGGCGTTGCATTGCTCATCGTTCTGTGTATGTAGCGACTAAGACCAAATCTTACTACTCAATACTATATCACTCACCGGCGATTGTGTTGAGGAACATGAGGTATTCGAAGTTGGAGATCTCGCGCCGCTGCCACTTCTGCGTCATGTTGGAGTTGCGCATGAGCTGCCGGGGGGACATCATCGACGCGCGTCTGCAACAATACACAACCTTATTAATTAAATGCACACAGTGAAGCAGCAAATAAACAAAAATAAAACAAAATGTTAAAAATTAATAGCCATAGAAACGTAGGGGCGAAATATCTCCAAATCCTAACATAAACATACACAGAATCGATCTGGGTGATTTAGGAAATGAAGAGGTCTTTTATCTTCATTGTGCATGACAAACCAAGCTGCTTATAAAATTACTTAGATATAGGTATACCATCTATATTTATTTTTTCAAAATATAAAATATATTATGGCCAGTTGCGGATCAATTCGTACCGCCGCGGACGCATTAAAACAATAAATTCGAAAGTACAAGTATATCGAATTGCATTAAACATAAATTCGCTGATAGTGCGAACTCGCAGCAAAGTCATGAAACTGTGTGGTTGAGATTATGAACGGGAGTCAATAAGGCGATAGCTGACATGATTTACGCCCTCGCAATAATAACGAAGCTCGGAGACCGGTTCGCGTAATATCATAATTTGGCTCGGCTATTAACTACTATTACATAAGTAATAAGGATCGATCGTTGCAATTAACTAAACTGGCTCCGTGCTATTAAACTGACCGTTCTAGTTGTTTGCAGCGTTGTGCTCTATTTTATAATTGTACCACTTACACCCTGAACCTTATATTTAATTAACTGGACACTATGACAGTATACTACGATGTTCAATACTATCCATAAATCAAAAAAAGTGGGAGATTCAAAGTAAATTATATTTATAATTATAATTCTATACTTATTTTCTCTATCAATTACCGTAACAAAAACGCAAATGGTCAGTTAAGCTTTACATTTAATTAAGTATGCGACAATAAAATACTCAATTATGAATGTTCATAAGTCGAGTGTGGCCGCGGCTATGGGCGACCGCGACGCCGGCGCAGGCGCTGTGACTAATCATTTATTTACTTACTATTGTAATGTATTGCTTTACGCCAATGCACTTATTTTTAAGTCATGCAATTCTATTAAAGCAATTAACTATTAATATGAAATCAATTGCCAATTACGTTATTGTGGTATATGCGAGATTTTTCCTACAGTTTATTCAATTTAATTTTTATTATTGGTATTATCAAGTTGCATTTAAAAATATCAGTACCAATTATAAGAGACCATATTATTATTATTATTGAAACATGTTCGTTTTCTGTGAAATGTATGGAAATATTCATTAATTTAATAAGATTATACAGCAATTAATAAAAGAAAAGATGCATATTGATGGTAAATAATATTTACATAAATAGGTAAAAACACCTGACAACGTTATGATAATGTAAGCTTGCTGCTGTATAATGTAATCTGCTCGTAACGAGGGCAATAAAAGATTGTTACCTTTGTGGTTTTACCAGCTACTGCGGTACTGCCTAAGGTAACAAACAAGCAGGTAATAGGGCAACCATACATGATACAACACTGCACATTATGATTGTGATGTGAATCATAATGGCTGTGCAGACGCACTCCGCAGGCGACGCGCGACGGTGCAAAGTACAACTCGCCTTGTCAGGAAATAAAAATGAAATGAATACAGAATGTATTTTCAAGTTTTAAAATATCAAATTCTTAATATTTTCACTTTTTAATATGCATTTTTATAACGTGCAAAACGACGCGATGAAAATAAAATATATCGATAAAAAGGATCAATTAAACTTGACAATAACAACTCAAGTGTTAAATATTATTCTTTAATTCTTATACTTTAAATAAAAATTAATTTAAAAAAATGCATTTTTTAAATATTTTTTATTTCGCAATTAATTTCCTGCTACTATGCAGTACCTTACACGACTTATCGTTCAATTCCAATCGTTACAACACAGACTTTTTATTGGTGATTGGTTCACATTATCGAATGAATGGTCACATCGAGTCATTCATCCAATCCTGTCCGCGTGATGGTAAGTGGTAACATTGCGTGCGAGTGTGCGTGTGTGTGACACGCGGGCCGGCCTTGACCCACTGCCCAAAGAGCCGTAAGGAAACGCACACTCAGCGATCGAATTATATCGCTCGGCGGTGTTAGCTCCACACCTGCGCCCGATCACCCGCGAGAGGTCAACAGCCTTATAAACACATTGTTATGTTCAAGGTTTGATCGTCTTTGCCGAGTAATTCAATATTGAACAATACCGCTTATTCGTGTAAACTGATTTGCCAAACACCAAAGATAAAGTTAAAGATGCATTCTTTTAGGTTGAAGGTTCAAAATAAGGACAAGATGAAACATTGCAAATGTTCATAAAACTATTTGTTACAAGGAATGACAATGCCGATACAATAATAGTATGATAAATCAAATTCATTAGTTAATTTTTAAAATCCACCAATTAAACAACATAATTATATGTATTCTATAATTATACTAAACTGCATAAGAATTTCTCTTCATAAAACTTCCCTGATATTACAACAATTACTAAAGAATTTTGACTCCGTTTTGTGGGCCATTAAAAACCAGCTAAATGACTAATTAGTTAAAATTGCTTTTTTTCGTAATGCCAAGGTGTGAGTTCTTACTTCTTTGGTTTAAGTGCGAATCAAAATTCAACGTAAACTTAAAGAAATTATCATAGGTGTGACTAAATGCTTCATTTGCGGAAACGCGGCCTCCGCACAGTATTGAGGAACTGCGGCTCATATAAATTATCCGAAGCACAATAAATTAGATTTAGGCTGCGAGTGCTCTCAAAGCGGCCATCCGAGGTGAACCTCCGACCCACGCGTGTTCCTCATCTGTTTTAGCACTTAATCATAAAATTTATTGACTTCGATGCGCAAGGACGAAAAGTTATACAATGTCGGCCTAGACAGATGTTACAATGTTTTTGGGCATTTTACCATTAAAAATGTATATGAGTATTATTCGAATAATTTAAATAAAAATTGTCCTGTTCTAATTATAAATCAGATTTCAATTAAGAAGTATTAAAATTGGATTCGCACAGAAAATCGGTATGAAATAGTGGAACTATATATGTATATAGTATATAATAGTTTCGTACGATGATCTCCGTTCTTTCCTTTCAGTAATTTGTCCCAAGACGCCTCCTTAAGAAGTGTAACGAATTCTTAAGTCGAGACAAAAATTCATAGACCACGTGCACAGGTCGTTTTTAACCTCGGTCGAACTGCATGCTCCATTCCATGCTATTTACATATTATAGATTCGTTTACTATCCGGTGAAGTTAATTTCTTCTACTTGCCATCAGTTCACGCCATTAAAATCCGCAAAATCGATTCAACCGTCCTAAGATTAATGAAAAGTATGTTGACGGAAGCGAAATATTCAAAGGTATAATGATATCAAAGCTTGCTCGCGCAAACGGGCGTGTATGTGCGTGTGTGTGCGTGTATGTGAGTACGTGTTGGGAAAGGTCACGCATTTTCCTCCTTTTACGTGCCACTTCCCTTGACATGACCTCTGCGGCACGAGGACGCAATTATCGCCATTATTGAAACAAATATACAAACAATTATTTCCATTTATTTGTTCAATTTCTTAATGGCATCATGATCAGTTTACAATATGATTGGAATCCCAGTGACGCTAACTTACTACTTATAACTTTTGAAATTCAGTAGATTCTTAAATTAATGCAATATAATTTATAAATAAAATTTGATAAAAAAGTACATAGAGAAGAAGTCAAATTTGTGTGAATGTACTCTAAATAACCTTTCGGAGCAGATTCACAGACCGCTAATAAAATTCAGAATTGTTTACTTCAATGTCAGCCACTCGGAAATTCGTAGTTACTCGCATTACATAACATTAATGAGCTCCTGTTTTTTTTTATTGAAATTTTACGTTATCGCGCATTACATCATTGCATACCTATCATGTTATTTGCTTTATTGTTCTTGTTAACTAGCTGTTTTCGTCGTTATCCAATTCAATTAAATACTTTTATTTCTACCCTTTCCCCTAATTTAACATACCTCTTTATCTACATTTAAATTAACATTTTTTTCGATGAGAAATCTTTTTTGATTCCTGCAATAGATAATGAAGATAATATTAAAATCATAGAAAAAGCGATGTTTTCACACGCAATAGAGATTATCTGTAGCAAAGCGGATTACAATTCCCAAGCGAGCGGCGAGCGCAGCTTTCCATTGTCAAGTTCAATGCTGGCCGGTGCTTATCGGACAGTTGGAAGAAAACAAAATATAAGAGCTCTTATCTTATCTCTGCCCGTTGTTGCATGTTATCTTAGCTTACTTATTTCAACAATTTATTTACTTGTACATTGTTGTTCGTGTTGCGGTGAAGGTAATATAACGGGAAATATTATTGAAAATAGAAGGCAAAGTAATAATAAGTATATATGTAGTTAACGTTAACATGAACGAGAGCAGGCGACAAGTTGCAAGTGTGTCGACACCGGCGCGGCGAGGAAGCGAGCCTTCCGGCCCGCGCCCGGATCTCGACTTCGACTCAAACGATTCATTTTAACACGATCGATATATTTCATTCAATACAATGTGCTAAGAGAATGGAAAATGATTGATTTCACGTCGCATTAGTTTAGTTAATTCAAATATAAAGCAATTTCAATGCAATTGTCTACAAGCAATAAATATTTCCGTACAACCCCGATAACGAAACAAAAGCATGAGATAAACTCGTATTTGAGGAAACAATGTCCAAAATTCTAGCCTTACCTATCGAGAATTAGTGATACAGATTTTCGTAAAAATTCTTAGAATGAACGTTTTCCTTGAGTTTAGTAATGAGATGCATGCCTAAGATATGTAGATCGGATTGAGCGTGTAATGTGCACACAATTGAGTCTGCATTGTGCATTCCGATCGACGTTTTATTGGGCGTCGTCACTTGTCCTTACTTCATTATGTCTTGCGTTACTGCTTTATAAAAAACAGAATAATCTATGTTCATTGGCGAATTATTAGGAAATGGAAGGACTGAATATAATACATATAATATAAAAAGAGAAACGATATGATTTTTTTCCCCAAAATGCTCATAGTACGATAACCAAACAGGTAATAAATAATAATAAAAAGCAAAGCCCTGTGGTGTTAACGCCCTACAATTTGACATTGAACCAAAATTTAACCGCGTGTTTGCGGAAACGGCAGATATACAAGCAATCGGCTTTGTCAACATTATTACAATGAAGCTACAATGTATTGTTGTTTAATGAAATCTCTTGAGCTAACACGCGGTGCACGGGGAAGAGATTAATCGTCTGAACACTGAAACGATGCCGAACAGTGACGAGCGCCAGTTTCCTGAACAAATGCTTGGTGCAGTAAATCACAATTATAATTCTTGTTTCGCTTATTATATAAATAATTAAAATAAATAATTCTGGTATAAATAATTAAAAATAATAGTTCTGTACTTAACGTGAATTATTTCAATTTAATTATCCAATAATCTACTCCAATATTATATAACATTATGCTACGGGGGCGAAGTCGCGCGGAAAAGCTAGTACCTATTTTATAAAACCTTGCACGTTAAGTAAAAAAAATTGAACATTTGAATCTATATGATCAATATTTTCATAAATAATGAGTACTATGGAGTAGCCACGCTATTTTAAAATTTTAGAAAATATAAAAATAGAACAAGATATAATGTTGTTAAATTGAAACCTAACCTTATGTTGACGACAATGCTCGGTCACAAAATTGTTTCTTAGAAGATATTATATCAAGTCAGGCTTAGCAACATACCGGCACCTACAAGCCTGTATAATGATGTGTGTTTCACATTCTGCACGTGGTGAGTGCACTCGCCCAGTGCCTTTAACTATTTTGACAGAAATAACTTATTATTTTATAATTAAACGTATATTTATCTTTTTGCAGCTAATAGATTGCTAATCAATTTCCCTAAACAGGTACTAATCTTTTAAGTTAAATGGTAAATTCAATGTTTTAATTACCTGACTTAATTAACGTACTATAGAGAAATCCATGTACGTATAAATAAATACTTGGAAAATGGATTCTTTGAAGGATTATAAATTATGCCTAAGTATTCCAGATAAGAAGAATTTATACATTATCATTTCATATTCTTAATACAATAACGTCATCGGTTAAAGTTGTTTAATTATAATATGTAAAATACAATCCTATTGTTTAAATTTAGTTAATTTTGGGTGTTACGGAAGAGTTCATTGTTCTAACGGTCTTGAAGTAAACAATAGATTTAGAGATCAGTCGTCGCCCGCCTACACCGCGTCGCAGCCAAATAATAAATCCGCTAATCCTTCCGAAGGAGCGATTCAAATGGAGCGCAGGTCCGCGGAAGACGAAAAGCTCAATAAATAGTGTTAATGTATCATTTCCGCGGCTATATTAGCCATTCGGTACGACAGTGATCTATTTATAATTTCTGCCTCTCAGGTTTCCCGGAAGCTTGTGCGAGATCGAAGGCTCGCTTGGTAAATTTGTTTCAAGAAATTATGTATTTTACAAAGTAATTATTGTTATGTTCAGTGTATTTTTAATAAATGAGAGATTCTATTTTAATTATATAGTTTACATTAATTATCTAATCTATACTTATATTATAAAGAGGACAGATTTGATTTTGTTTGTTTGTTTAAATTGAATAGGCTCCGAAACTACTAGACCGATATGGATTAAAATTTGGTAAAGAGATTATTTGAAACTCGAGGAAGAACGAGGATCCTTTATTCCGAAAATCTCATGAAAACGGGAGATATACGCAAGTGAAACCGCGGAGCTCAGCTAGTCGTGTATAAGATTACAGTTGCATATTTATCAATCGATCGCAAATTTTCGCAAATTTGCAATTACTTAAATGAACGGAGTCAGCGTATTAGAATTGGTGATTACGTCAGTGATCAAGTCAATTTGACATATGGTGTTCCGCAAGGCAGTGTCCTCGGACCCACTCTGTTTCTGGTCTACATAAATCAATTATGCATGCTTAATATACCTAACTGTACCATTGTCACCTATGCAGATGGCACTGCTCTTATCATTGAAGGCAAAACATGGGATGAGGCCCGACAGAATGCTGAAAAAGCTATGTCAACAGTCATGTCCTGGCTTATAAGTAATCTCCTAACACTAAATGTCTCTAAGACCCATTTTATGTTCTTCTCAGCAACTTCTGCTGGGTTTCGACACCTTGACTCCAGATTTGCAATTAAAATCCACATGTGTAATAATACATCATTTTAAAATAGTAGTTGTAACTGTCCCAGTCTGGAAAGAGCTACTACTATTAAATATTTAGGAATACATATCGATGAGAATCTTTCTTGGCATCATCAAATTCAAAGTGTAACTTCCCGAGTACGTAAACTAATCTATATTTTTAAACTATTAAGAAATTCTGCGGATGTTAGTTCATTGATGACAGTCTGCAATGCTTTAGTCCAATCTATCATATCTTATGGTATATATATCATGTCGAACCTGCCTCGCTGGCAGACATTACTATGTTATAGGACCTAGGCTTTATAATAAAATTTCTGGAATAATCTCTATTTACACGCTTACAAAACATAAACTCAAAATCACCCTAAAAATTGGCTTCTGTCCATTGACTACGACAAATCAGAGGATTTGCTTACATACTTGAGATGATGGCTTTCTTCTCCTTACTGCTCTTAGTGAATGATGTATAATGTATAATGTATAATGTATGCTAAGAATTTAATTTTAAAATACTTTAATATATTTGACTTAATTTTAAACAAAATTGATTATATGTATTATTTATTTATTTTTTTTTTTAATAGATTTTTTTTTTTAATGTAAAATATTGTAGCGCCCTTTCAGGGTATATGTTGCTAATGTATCGCCAACAGTGTATTATGTACATCATGAACGATCATTGTAACATATGAACAATAAACAATTTGAATTTGAAAAAAAAAAAAAATGACTGATTCTACATCAGTCATTCGATCCCAAGACCCAAGGGTCGTAGGGCTAGGTGCGGTGAGGAGAGGGATGCTTCTTCTTAATAATCATAAAAAGTTTAATATATAATTTTGTAAATTTTCTAGCCAACTGGTAAAATAAATATATCAATTTGCTTGCTTGCTTGCATAACTTTTATTCTTATTTTTGTTTACTGTTTACTTTTAATTCATTTATTTTTCTCATAAATATTCATTACATAAAAATTCACTTCAGTCTTTTGTTATGATGAGTGGAGGCCTGGTGACCTTATAGTACAGGTATTTAGTTGCCTATTTTAGGCACCAGTCTCACACTTAATTTTAGATAAGGAGTCAAAGTATTATTATGTATGTCCGAACAAATTCGACATTGGGGCCTTCAAGAGACGAGCGTATATGTCCATTTAAGGCCGGCAAAACACCTGCGACACTCCTGGTGTTTCAGGTGTTCATGGGCGGCGGTGATCACTTAACATCTGGTGACCCACTTGCTCCTTTGCTTGCTCTGCCATAAAAAAAAAAGAAAAAAAAATATTATTATGTATGTCTTATTAAGTGTGAGAATGTTTATTTTCTTATTTATTTTTTTATTTTTAAATTTCTATAATTACACCGACTAACATCTTATAAAATCACGATTGGGCCAATTGTAAAGATAAAATCTCTCTAAAATGTATTCTTACCACTCATTAAACATATATATAATGAATTAGACATACTCTAATACATTTGCCCAGTTTCCACGTCTTCTGAATTCTGCTATACTGAGCTGTGATTCCTAAGGTCCAGTTACAATATTTTTTGACTCCGATTTTGCTCTAACTACCTGTTTTGGATACAGGACGTATAAGTGACGAGTTCACCAGAAATTGTTTGTAAAGTGTAATTGTGTCATGTGTTTTAGTAAATAAGTCGTTGGAGCGTCTTTCAAAATAAATAGATAAATATATGATTATTCATCATGCGTAATTGCTTAAAGTGAGCAATACTCGTGGCTTGTGTGTATATTTACAAAATATATAACATACTGTGCGTAGATCGCACCGAGTCAGGGTTATGGTTATTACAAGAAGTGTTAAGGACAAAGCCGATTATCACCACAAACCGTCGCCAATGAATGCTAATATATAGGGCAAGCAAAATTTCCAATATTTTCATAGTATTGTTTTTGAGGAAAATCGTAAAGTTCTTACGCAAAAAATTCCTTTCAGTGCTCCAATATTTATTTTTACAATTGGTACTCTTTCGAATGCGATTTACGATGTTCTTTGCCTTTAGATTCTTCTTCCTTCTTGCCTTTCCTCGCCTAAATCCTTGTGCGATATGAAATATGAATGTCATAATAATCGCGACATGATCTAAGTCGAGGCGGGCAGGCGCGCAATTACAGGAGTTGGCACTAATGCGGAAGCTTATGTAAGGCAAAAGAAATTATCTCCATTTCGCAATTAGCGGCGCCGGGACGACGTCCTGGTGACGTCACGCGTGTTTGTAAACAGACGAACAAATGCGCACGCGCAAACAAGTGGCGCAATGCCAATGATTGGGCGGGAATTATAAACGATCCACTGACCACTACATCTGTAGCCCTAGCGTTTGGTGTCAGCTCATGATTAATTAACATCGAATGTTTTTTTCTAAGAATAATAGAACAATAATAATGTCAAAATTAGCTTTTGTCACATAATTACAAATGCTCGTAACCAAATAAAACAAACAAAAGGAAACCCTAATTTTCGATTGACACCATGCTCAATCTAACCTCAAAGACACAATAATTGCAATTTTTACTCATGTTACGACTTCAAAATCATGCTCATATGAGCGCCAATTGTATAAACTAAAGGATATATTATGCGGTACCTCACACAATTCGCGTTCACATCGCAAGCTTGTCTTGATTATGACCTACTTTTAGAACTTATACTTATTTCAATTTGGAATATTTTTTTGATGCTTTTACTTGTCATAAGATATATCTGACAACTTTCTAAGTGCGCGTAATTTGGATGTCCCGTTAACACCTATGCTATCACGTTAACTACTTTCATATACAACGAAGCGAGAAAACTTAATAATAGAAGATTTAATTTGACCACCGCTTGAGTTTACCGCCTTAAGAAAATAAAACACACCGTTTAACACGGTGTTAAAAACCGTCATTGTTATCTTTAACTGGAGATAATGGATGTCATTACTTAGACCGATCTTGTTATTCCGATTCGCGCAATATTTTGCACATTTTCCTGTACTGGTTTTTTATGCTTTTCTGTTATTCGAGAAGATAACTGTAGTGTGTGCGAGATGAGCACAATACATTCGATAAGTAATAACTACATATGGTTTGGTGATGTTTACTGTTAAGTGCGTAATCAATATATCTACAATATTTTTATGTTTTTGTTTTCATTTTGCGTATTTTTATCAAATTGATATACAACTATGACTGTAACTAAAAACATTCGATTCTTTCTTGCATCTTCTTTACCTAATTAAATTGTGTTGAATATTTGGCCATGTTAATAATTTCTCCTTTATTCCAGTTTTTCACTTCCACATTTGTATTCATATCATACGCATGTGGTTTTATCGATTTATTATAATGGAGAAATAGAAAAACTTCCGTGTTCCTCGTGCACTGTGTCACTGTCGCCGGCCTACGCGGTTGTTTTATATGACCTATTATCATGATTCCAGTGGTGCAACTATTAACATAAGAACATCAGCATATTTCTTGCTTCTATATTCTCAGTAGAATTGACTAGGTAGCTGCTTAAAATTGATTATTAATATTATATTAATAAGGACTTTATATGAGGTTTATGTGAATAAAAATATATTCAATTCATACAGCTTAGCAGGGACATTCTATCCACAGGTACTTGTCTGAATGTCGTCTTCAATCAAACGATTTAACGACAATAATATAGTTAGTCTGTAAGTAATATTTTGGGCCAAAACTCGAAATTTATTTATATGCATCTCTCGAAAGTAGTTTAAAATACTCGCGTCTTTTCGTCCTTCGCGTACTGTGCACTCGCCCAATGATATATTTACAGAAACAATAAAATAACAACGATTATTATAAAAGTAACAGCTATTCAGGAAGTGCATATTTGTGATAATTTCATGTTATAATGAGCCATACAAAATAACTGCGCGAACATAATTATCTCAAATATGAACGTTAGTGTTCTACTTACCAAGAAAGGAGATAAAATGCGCTATTTTCAGTGGATATCAATTAAATTTGCGTCATGTTGATATGGTTTAGTACGAGGCGAGGCAGTTACAATTATTTAGTAAAATACTTCCTCAATGCAAGTCCGTTATTGGCGAAGGCTTTCGGGCCAGCGTTAAGAGCTTATCATAAAACATAAATAAAAATTAACGACAGTCAGTAATAAAAATATTTGAGACAAGAAACAATTGAATATTACCTGCATTTACAAATTATAATCACACAAGCAGATATTACGTAATTGTATTTCTGAAATAATATTTCAACGATGAGTGCAATTCGATAGTTTTCCGTTAGATCTTCAATAATATACAAGTTATATAAAATATTATTATGGTTGGGGGCAAAAGCCGTTTGTAATGCATACAAATTAAAAATATGATTACACTTAATTATTATCCATGTCGTATCAAAACAGAATGAAGTATGAAGTACATAAAATATGACATTCACTCAAGTAAATGTCAATGAAGTGAAAAGTGATATGCTGCGTGGTGCGCAGTAATCACTTTATATATTATAGTTTAATTAAATAAAGGAAGTGGTGAATAATAAACAATATTAATATGATTATTTTTAAAAAGTTGTATAAAAAACATAATTTCGGTAGTAATGTACACAGGCAACTGCTAAAGAAAAACAAAGAAATAGCGCGTTTTGTTATATAAACCTTAGTAGGTTTATAGCTTCCCGCGGCTTCGCTCGCGTCAAATTCATGGTCTACATTTGACTAAAAGGTCAAAGTCAAAAATCAAATCATATCAATGATCACTATATACAAAATTTCATCAGAATCCGTTCAGTAGTTGCGGAGTGATTGGCACACAAACATTTCACATTTATAATATTAGCACAATATTTATATAAACCTATTTACTAATAGACCATCCAATCGAAGTTCTGTTATAATTGAGAAAAATTAGGGATGCAATGGCTTGTGTAATTGTCACTAGACAATAAATTAGTAGACAGTTGCAAGTATCGTTTTATAGTGTTTATTTCATTTCATTTCATTTAATTATTCACTTTGTAGGTACAATAGTACGCTTAAAGCTAGTCTATTACAATAAAATAAATATCATTACACACATCATACATTGAAAACATTCATTAAATTCATTAGTCATACATAATATTACAATAATAGTCATTGTCCCAAAAAATTAACATTACATTACAGAATTGAATTTGTCATAATATCAACATTAATTATTACAAACATAATACAATTATTAATAATTAAAAACAATAAAATATACTCAACAGTATTATATTATAACTTTATGTCCCATACATTTTTGTCATTAATGTACTCATTAATTGAGTAGTAGGCTTTTTTATTAAAGTATTTTTAATAGCAGATTTAAATTTTGATTCTTTTAAACCAATAACGTCTGACGGTATTTTATTATAAAATTGGACGCCACAACATACAAAAGATTTATTTACTTTAGTTAATCTAGTTTTCATACTAGCTAATTTATATTTATTCCTTGTATTCAAGGCATGTTGGTCAAAACGGGTTACAAATTCAGATAGGTTTTTTCTTATATACATTATATTATTGAAGATAAATTGACAATGAAGGGTCATTATGTTTGCATCCTTAAATATTTCTCTCAGTGATATTCTGCTATTTAAATTAAAAATGGCCCTGACAGCTCTTACTTTATTAATAACATTTGAATGGAAATGCACAAACAGCGAGCAGCATTGCCGTTATCAGATAAGAGCGGTGCGAACGGGCGCTATCAGCCGATCTCAATAGATCATATCTCTGCCACACTATTAACATCTATTAAACACGTATTATTGTAAGTTATTACCCTATTTCCTGATAACCAGCTAATTTTATAACGTTCCTAGTAATTAAACACATTAACTTTATTAATGGAATTGTGTTTTTCTTTTTAAGTAGAATACCTAACGTTAAGTTATAGCCGTCCATAAACCTTAGATTAAATGATGTTCAATTCCTATTCGTTTTGATTTATTTCATTTTAAGTTAACAAACCTATGTAAGCGATTAAATGTGATCAAATAATAAAAAAGAAGTCAAATATACATTCATAAGTGTAGTAATTACTTACAGGTTAATATCACGAGCTTAAAGTGTAACGGTTATTCTAAAATTCGTAAAAATTACAGTAAAATGATAAAAAATTTAGAAAAAAAGCTAATAAAACGACGAATTACATCCAAAATGTTGATAATGTAGAAATTTAAATTAAAATTAAACATCGTAAAATAAGACTTCTACGTTATAACATTATACCAATTTGTTACCAGTTAGTATTATAAATAAAGAATCCAATCTATACTAATATTATAAAGCTGAAGAGTTTGTTTGTTTGTTTGTTTGTTTGAACGCGCTAATCTCAGAAACTACTGGTTCGAATTGAAAAATTCTTTTTGTGTTGATTAGACCATTTATCGAGGAAGGCTTTAGGCTATATAACATCACGCTGCAACTATTAGGAGCGAAGAAATAATGGAAAATGTGAAAAAAACGGGGAAAATTATTCATATACTCGATAGACTGTATTGTCACTTCTTGATGGAAATGCATTATATACTATTTTATAGAATTGAAACTATTTTTTACACTATTTCCACTTTTATTTATAAACTTTATTAAATTTACAACCGGTTTCGAACAATCTGAAAAAATGACTACCTGACGATGATTGTTCGAAACCGGTTGTAAATTTAATAAAGTTTATAAATAAAAGTGGAAATAGTGTAAAAAATAGTTTCAATTCTATAAAATAGTATAAAATTATTCATGCTTGAGGGCTTCCGTTGCGTGCGCTGCGAAAACGGTTCAAGATACCAAAAAATATGTATGAAAGAATTATTCCTCTTGAAATGATCTACAAAAATGTCCGCGACAGTATATGTCTATCTTTTAAGATTAACTCACTAGAACCGTTTTTATGTAACATAATTATGCTACGGGAGCGAAGCCGCGCGGATCAGCTAGTGTAATATAAATTGCAAACATTGTTTCGGATAAGTTAGCCGTAATTAAAATTCTGGTCATTTATAATCGCTTAATTAGTTAATATTCTATTAGGAGCGAGTGTAGGGAATACTCGCTCTCATTAATGAATCGCAAATTAATATGCTTGTTCCGCGAACGCGCTCCAACCGCGACCGTGCCATGAACTGCTTGCTGTACGAGGCATCATTACTATGTACAAGTACATAATCATTACATGTTTCAGTACATCATTTATATCCGGCTACACTCTTTGAATCAGGACTGCAAACCTGAATTATTGAAACTAAAATTTGGTTTTTTTTTCTAAAATTAACAATGTACGACGCAGTATGCAGTATGATTAAGAATCTTCTTAAGTAAGTGGAAGTTAGATTGTATAGCATAGTCCATTGTTTCTTAATCATACCTTATACGAAACTAGTATCTTTCCCGATGTCGTTTGTCTGAATCCGTCCGGTTCAAATTGTTATATAGGTTGCAAAATATCTGCATACCTCATCAAATTCACATCGATGTTTAAACTCGTAAAAAAATAAAAATTTCACTCAGTATTTTCTTTGTTACAAAGTACAAATATAACAGAGCAAGTTACGTGAAGCAATTGGAGATGAATAAATGATCTTGTTTGTACGCATTGATAAGCCGTAATCTGTGATGACTGCTATACATTACAATACAGGAATCCTAGCGATTAATGTGTTATTAAACTTTATTACCATTTGTTCTTACAAATCCAATTAATCTGACGCGTGTCACCTACAGTCCTGACAATTTCGCTTGGATTCTCAAAACAATTTAAATAAAAATTAATAGGTAACGTGGATTGTGTTTAATTTACGAGAAATGTCATACTCGTCTCTTATTATGTCTTAGCTTTAAAATCAAAAATTGATATGATGCTCCAGATATGTCAATCAGTACAATGTATCTAGACTTATAAGTGTCTCTGGATGTTAATGTGAACGGAATTGTCCGAACAAGGCAAGCGATTCATTAGAGACAGCTCGGAATGAGAAAAAAGCCAATTAAAACATTAAAAAGAAAAGTTCCAGTCCCCGTTGGCAGCCGCTCGATACGAGCCTTTAGACCGCGTCAGCCTCTGCAATGTTCTAGTAAAACCAGACTTAGACGACTGATGGAAATTTCGAGAACTTGCAAGTACCTTTGGAGCAAGTGTCACACACGACCTGTTTGTATTTTAATACTTTATAGTAGCCGATACTTTAGGCTTGGGCGTCTCTGTCGGCGGCGCGCTGCGAGAGCGGGACGGCGTCAAAACAAGCCGCGTCCTTCGATGCAATGCTCGGAATTATTTCATCGCACTCGCATCGTATCGAGCGAATATGCGATGTTTTGACAAATGGTTATTCAATAAAATTTGATTAGTTCATGCAAAGCAATTTGATCTGAAAGTGATTGGAATGGACTACACAATGCAAAGGAATTTGTCCTCTTTCTAATTCTTAGTGTCCCTCCCTTCAGAATCATTAATGAGTTTATCACTACACTTCTATATAAGACCGTTATTTTTTCATAAAAGGTGCAAAGTTTTTGCCTTGGTATTCTATTTTGCAATAAAATTGGGGCACACGTGGTGTATTCATTCCACCAGACTATTGTTTTTGCCAAAAAGTGCCACGAGAATTCCAGAGCACGTGGTCATTTCGAAGACGATCTTTTCAATTGAGGAATAGATAAAATGTTAGTGTTGAAGTGTCTGTAACCAAGCGGAGTGTAACGTCCGCGCCACGTCCGTAACCAAACACTCACGTATCGGCGTTTTGTCGAGGGCAATAGAAAACGTAAGTGTAGTTAATTATAGTTTTGGCAGAGTCGACACTTCGTCCGCTCTAGCTAATAGTATCACGTAGCGATCCCCGATACCGCATCATATACACGCTTTGTCATTCTGCCTCCCTTATCACTGGCCTCGGAGGAGACAAGGCACGACGGCTCATATAATGTCATTGGAAGTTAAATTATAATTTTTAGTAGTGCAATGAAAGCCCTACAGAAAGGGTGGCGATGCGTATAGTCATGATGGTTGCATGCAGACTTAGGTGTCATTGGCGTTTTGTCGATTGAATATTTACTGATGAATAATGCTTCTACGCAACGCATATCCGAGCATCTTGTCATATGCCAATAACAAAAACAAAATCAATCGTTTTTATTTACTTTTAATGAGATATAATCTTTAGATGCATTAGTCTATCGTTTAACGATGTATGTCAAAGTAGCAATTCGATTTTAGAAATAAACACGTCCACATGCGCCTCCGCCGATAGTAACAGATTCAAGAGCTGCTTCGTCGATGGCTCGGTGGCTATTATAACAATATTAGTGTAGATTAGGGACGAGCAGGCTGGCGGCTGCGGCGGCTGCGGCGGCGGCGGCGATATAAAACTGTTGGTGGGCCGGTGGTGGGTCCAGTCCGCCTCCACCCGCGCAAGGTCAAGACCGCCGCACTCGCGCCGTGGCCGCGCGAGCACTAGGAGACTGTATGGAGCGAGCTTAACGCTTGATTTAAAAACAAACACCGGCACGTGTGTGCGCTAAATATACGTCAGTTTCCTCTGTGCACTGTGACTTTTCCCGCGTTTGCGTTGTGTTCAGCTGAATTCGCGGTTCTAGTGAATTTATTATTTTACATCGTTCTTCTCCGCTGCCCGACAAGCAGCCAAGTTGGGGGGTCCTTGTGATAGCATCTCTGAGTAAGTCTCCATTTAAATTTGTTTATTTATTTATCCATACTTTCGAGGAAAAGTAATACACTTTCAGTCACGTCATGTGGATATAATTTTAATTTACACGCCTTCTGAATTATTTCTTTAATCGATTTATATCCTTCTCATGGCGGGCGTGATTTAAAACTTGTGTGAATATAACTGTAATAATATATATTTTTTAAACTTTATTTTATAATAAATGCTAAAATTTATTATATGACATTATAAAATGTATAGATGTTTTTATATTTGGGATTTACAATCTACATTTAATAAATTTATGGGAATAATGTAATATGTCCAACATATCAGAATTACTATTTATGAAAGGTTTGAGCACTTAATTGAGGTATATCCTCTATACGTTGAAAACTACATTATCACAGCAAAATGCTTGATAAACTTCAATTTCATAATAAACAACTCAACAGAGATAATAATTCGTAACGATTTATTAAAAAAATCATTGTGTAGATATTTTATGGACTGTATTTTATCACCATCTACGTAAATAATTAAATTAATTTATAGTTCATAATTGTCAAAATAATTTAAACATTGCAGTACAGTATAACTACAACAAGACTACAAAATATAATGTATTTACCAATTAATTAATAAAAAAGAAATAAGCAATGAATCACAATTCACAGTGCATTACTATTAACTCACACAAAAGCTGACATTTACGTGGAGTCATACGTACAGCTCATTTTTCACGCAAGCGCATACCGAAGTTAGCGGTCCATACCTGGTACCTACTTAATTTAACAAGTACTGCATAAGCTCGAAAACAATACAACTAGTTTACTGTATTACTGTGGGATAGCTCCTTTATTCTTGGCAGGTAGACAAAATTTTCAATTGAAATAATAATTTTTGTTTTGTATAATATTATATATTTTGTGGATATTTCACAAACGTATTGTTTGAAAATTAAAATTTAGTATTTGGGTTGACTACAATTCGGAGACTACTTAGAATTAGAGGTCGCAAGATTCGGAATCATCGACTTATAATTTCGATTCCTTTTGAAAAAATTTTGTTATTTAAAAAAAATGCTCCATATTAAATATACACAGCTCCCCTCTATGTGCAATGCACTTGAGATATATTTTAAAGTGACATTATGTTAGTATCAGTATAAACAAAACGCAAGCGCGATATCATCGGCAGCTATCAGCGACTGTTGACTGTTGACACAGGCAGACAATGGCGCGGGCACAGGCGCCGTATAAACATCTCGCTAATATCATTCAAACCTTTTTATTGTCTATTCTTTGTTATGGCGATCTACAACTATGTCACAAAATGTAACAACAGGTTGAATTTCAGCACGTTATATTTCTCGAATTGTCTTAAAACTTGGTACATGATATAGAAATAAGACAATATTATATACGATTAAATTTGTTAATTATTAAACACAACCCAACATTGGTGGAGGAACAATGTAAAATATGTTTGAAATTTTTAACTATTCTATTATCATCGTTAAGCTTTTCAAAGAAAAAATACCACGTTCATTCTTTTTTTGGGCTGTTGCATTATCTGTGAAAGCCATTTATATTTTATGATCCTTAGACAAAGGAAGATAACATTCAGCGGGTAAAATATTGTTACTACTCTCCAAGTCCAAGCTCCTTTTATAGCTTTCGGTTCCTCAGACAAAAGTGAACGGAGTGGCTCAACAAATTATTACCTTTACACCGTAAATTCTATTCATTAAAAACTTTTTTAATGTATTGTTTTTTATAATGAGTTAATAATAAGAGAAGCAGTTCGGTGGAGCCAAGATTGGTCACGCACGGCAGCAGATGTGATTTATGCTGCGACGTCACCGATACTCTTATCACAATGTAGGCATTTCAATTAAAATATAATTATAATAAGTATAAAAATATATAAGTTAAAAAATTCAATTTAAAATAAATGATATTATAACGTTCCAATTTTCCCTCAAGATCCACTTTATTAAAATAGTAACGAGCTGCCAAAAAAAATAAAAATCCAGCCGTTAAAGTATCTAGCAAAAAGTAATACTGAATTTGTGGATGCTGAATGAAATATGATGCATATTTTTATAAAAATGTATATTCATCATTAATATCAAAATTTATTTGTTTAGTTTATTAATTGTCAGACAGTATGCAATACAATGTCGATCTGATCAATAGGAAATCAATGCTGCATAGTAAAGTGCGGTTGGCGACCCTTTACGTCGTCGCACGTAACACGTAGTCTACAAAGCTTCTAGAAAAATCTATTAAATGGAAATCAGACCGATCGTTCGCTAAATTGATCGATCACTTGTGACGCATGTCATCTGTATTCTTTAT
>LQNK01000134.1:55227-72763 GCA_001586405.1 Phoebis sennae
ACCGAAAATGAGTTATAAGAAACGGGTTTATCTCGGAATTATCGTGAATTTAGAGCGAATAATGTATATTAATGTTGCTAATCAGCGAGCGCTCGTTAGCTAACGACGCTGCTCGCTTCTTATGCGCTGGCGTGCCGCTGCGGAGTCAGTTCGGGGGTCGAGCGCGCCATGCCGGTGACTTAGCGGTGGTTCAGTGCTTTACACGAAAAAAAAGTCTCAAGGAAACTTCTACTACGTAAAAAAACTAAGGTTTTAACATACCAGTGATTTTTTAGTGAGTGGATATTATGTTTAGTATATGGTGAGTGTCAGACGGCATTTAAATAAAGATAATGCGAAGCGCACATTTCATACGAAACAGTCTAAATATATACGAGTTAATATTTTTCTAAGTCAAAAAACATTCTGCTGAATAATGCTGATTTGTTTCTTTAGTTACAACTGTTGAACATCCTAAATGCGGCAGAATGCGACAAAAAAAGTGTAAAATAATAAAACTTTAGTGGAATTATCGTTCCCACCGTTCGTAACTATTCGTAACTTTGTAATCCTAATGTCTCTGTAAACAGAATTAGCGCATTGTTGCACCTGCGAAATATTATATTATCTTAAATATGGACATGAGTAAGCGTTACACACCTATTGGCGAACACTTTTGAAATGTCAAATAACTTCAAATTAGAATGTTAAAGTATGATATTATAAGTATGATATTTACGATTGTAACGGTATTTTAATATTAATTACATCATAAACGTACAGGAAGCGATCTAGATTCTCAATCATAGTTTCAAGTCAAATTGTCGATTTATCGATCAATCATGTGTTGTGCATCTATGCAGTACTGCACTTTTTGTCATCTTTCAGGTCCCAGTCACAACTCACGCCCGTACGAAACCGTGTATTATTGATATAGTTCTTTGTTATATAAAAAATCTTTAATTATTTTATATAACAAAAAACTTCGTAAAAGAATTCTATAACGATGCAAAAATCATCACGAAGCAATCATTATCGATTTTATAATTGTATAAGAATGCTTAAAACTACCAAAAATACCAGTCAAGGAAGTCTAGCCTATTCTGGTTTGGGTCCAACTACAACGCTTTGTTTACATGTTTTTATACAATAAACTATGATTTTACGTATGAGTCGTTAACATTTAAAATATTTAATAAATAAAATATTTCATACGAACTTATTAATTCGCATTACATGATTAAAACCGGTCTCATGCATTCATCAACACACACTCCTGTAATAACAGTAGAAATAGCGTAAAGTGACATTATTAAAAAATCGAATGAAATCAAATATATTCCAGTTGTGGATCTAGGTCCCAAAAAAGGTTACAACTTACAAGTAAAGCCAAATAAAAATAAACGGTTTCTGCAGCCTTCTACACATCTAAGATAATATACCTTAACCTCTCCGTACGCTACTACTCTACTAGAAGTGTAACCAAAAAATTTAAAAAGTATGACGTCACGAGTCTTTTAAGGGATAGTGTGTATGGTAGATGTTGGGAAGTGCTTGTTTGTTATATTGACGGTGTGTGTGTGTGTGTGGCAGGAGGGTCGCGGCGGCGCGGCACGGCGAGCGGCGCGCGCGCACCATGCTCGCCAGCATCAAGGGCTTCTGGAAGGTGTGCCGATATGGCGACCTCTATATGGTGAGTTCTCCTTCTTATTATTATCCCGATCAGAACAGGCATCATTTTATATTTTACTAACGCACCCTCTTCTTGAGTGCAACAAAATTTTCCCACTTAAAGTTTCTTCGCCTCAAACTGAGCACGCAAGTATAAGCAGTAAGGACACCTACCAGTTAATATCCGTCGTAGTTTAAAATAAACCGGCCAGGTAAACAGCGGATGCTCAGTAATAGGTTTCCATTTTTCGGATCCCAAAAAAGTGGTTCTATAATTGCATAACTTTTAAAACTATAAAATTTAACTTTTAAAAAATAGCAATAAAAAAGTAATTTAACTTCAATTAGCTGTTCTAAAAAACGATCTCATTATGAAAAGAGGCAATTTACTGTAAATAACTCGATGGCTCGAATCAATTACATTTAGTCAATCACCACATATTTATTTAATTAAATAACTAAATCTGAGTGCGATAAGATAATAGTTACTGCGCAATCTTTTAAAAAGTGTTCTACTCGCAAAATATATTTTTAGAAAGTCAACTAACTTCTCGAAGTTGAAAAAGTAATATATACCTTTACCTCAACTAGCTTCTGGAAAGATTATTGTCAAATAATAATGAATAAGCAAGTTATCAAATAAAACATTTGATATAGAAAAAACAAACAATCGTGAACGAAAATCGTGTCAATTATTAACGTCATTATTGTTTGATGTTTTTTTGATAGATATTCTCAGATATAGTTATAATCCAATTAATCGCTAACGACACAAATCTCATGCGGACAGTGGTCTCAGGGGAAACTACCAAACAACAACAATATGATTATGTGTACTGTGACGCACGGCGCCGCGCTCCTGCATCTCATCTCTGTGATGTTAACCTGCATCTGAGCATGCACAGAATAATTTAATGTCCCTTGGAAATATTCACATTTCCGTGTACAACCGAATGTAGCGCCCATATCTTTCAAAATGTAGAGTTTTTACTACTCTATATATTTCCAAACCGCGCACATTTCAACAAGCCAGCCAAAAATCGACAACTGGAAAAAATAATAAAATCGCAAAACACTATGTATTACCTTGTAACTTCTAGAAAAAATATAATTATCTAGAGTGATCTTAAGACGTTTATTACCTTAAAAATGTTCAATAATAAACTTTTGGAAAATACAGCGATTAAAATATGACGAAAAAAATAAATTACTGATTCATTTTATGGCACAGAAGTTGCCTAAAAACCATTCCTGAGCATATAAATATTTTTTATGGTCTAAATAGTTTTTTATTGACTTCACTTTTTTTGATCAAATATTAAATTACGTTGTTACAATAGAAACAAAATATTTAAACTGTCATTTAATTTCGAATAGGCATAGTAGGGTATATCTATGAAAAAATTATTAGCGAAGTGTTTTGTTAAGTCTGTTTGTGTTAAGACGTATTCCATATTCTTAAACTGTATTACTTCTATAGAAGATTTAAATGTGATTCAATAAATCTCTTATTCAGCATGGTACGATATATTCATAAGTAGGTACCGCCCAAATAGTTTCATGATAGTATCTGCGTGCACAGTGGCGACTGGCGGGGCACAATTACTGCATTACGTGCATTACGTGCACTGCGGCCGCGGGCTGCTACATGCTGCACTAATTACGCAGCGCCTGGTTTTCCTTAGCGACGCATTCGGACCACAAGTTCATTGTTAAGGTGGAGTGACGCATCGCATTCGATATATTGAACCGCTAATAATGCTCTCATTAGTCTACACATAAAATTGATTTGGATGTTTGTAATTATGTAGCATGAAACAGCTGGACTCACTATCACAGAATTTGACATGTACATGATAGTTTGCAACCCGTATCACTTAACATTTGATTTAGATACCTTCACGCTGTATTCTATGTTTAAGTTAAAACTTGTTTTATTGAAAACTAGGGCAATTTGCGCGGTGCATATTGTATGTTATAGACAAAATGCATTTCCTCGCTATAAAATTGAACCGGTCGGCAAGGCTGCCCACCCGGCAGCGTCCGACACTGGTTCCGGCCGCGCGGCCCTGACTCTCCTGCGGCGACGGACCCGCGGGCAGCAACACACATACCACATATAAACGCACCATTTTATGGAAACAATACCGACACTGAATCGTAGTAGGGATGCCCTTGGAAAAATAACAGTCAGTAAACTTCTTCGCATTGTATCAAGGCATACCTATCAGAGATTGCGCCGTAATGTCAGATTTGAAAGCAATGTTTATAGTAAGCAATGTTTACCAAGTAAATTTAATCGATTTTAGACTATGTGTAATTGTGTATATAACTAGAAGTCAGCGCTCGTGTGATCGCCGGCGGCGT
Organism: Phoebis sennae; assembly: GCA_001586405.1. NCBI lineage: Eukaryota > Metazoa > Arthropoda > Insecta > Lepidoptera > Pieridae > Phoebis > Phoebis sennae. The sequence continues at coordinate 59,245 of LQNK01000134.1, forward strand.
CTGTTGGCCCGCTGTTGTATTGAACTTGACCCGCGGTACCGCGCGCGATCGCACCAGTCATCAGCTTCGTCTGTATGCCGGAATGTTATTCAATTCTTACATTGTTCTGCGTTGTTACTTGTATGTAACATCGGTTTCAAATTACGACAGTAACGTGCTATATGTGGTGGACGGTGACAGTTGCGTCAGTTATATTGAACTTGACCTGTGCCAGCCCGATCTCGACGCTCTATGCATTCTATGCTGAACTAAGCATTGTTTTGCGCCGTATGTAGCGACTTATGAGTGCGAGTTAATTTAACTGCGTGTAACGTGCGGTGCGCCGGAGTTCCATTGAACTTGACCTGCGCATCGCTCGTTATCTGCTACGTCTCTCAGCCGAATTGTAACTCGATTCAACTCTGTCATCGTTCTGCATTGTATTTTACATCGGCTATAAGTATCGAGTGGGTTATTACCGCGTGATGTTGGTTTGTGGGAGTTGTATTGAACTTGACCCGTACCGGACTAGCTGCGAAGTTAAACGCGTTTTCTACCGAATTGTAAAGTGATCAACCCTGACATTGTTCTACGTTTGCATTAGAAACGATACGAAATCCTAGACGTAAACTACCTACGGAAAAGAAAGCCTATTATTACTAGTTTATTATGTGTTTAGAAACCAGGCAACCTGTCAAATATTATTGCCTGAAAAGAAAATATTTTGGATACTTTTAAAACGCATTTTAAAAATTGGTGCTCAATATTAGATATTCTTAATAACAAATCGATAAGTAGGTTGAAATTTGATTCTAAGATGTTAAAAATATAACTAAGTAATTTAATCTTTCAGTGTGAGAAAATGATTCATCATTAATTATAAATGTTAAGTACTTTTAAATATTTAGTAAAAATGATGAATGTCTTTCTTTTTAAACATTAAAATAATTAATTATCGTTCCATTGCTGTACAAGTATTGTTTTGATGGTTGCTGGGATCTAATAAATGTTAATTGCGCACATCAGTTACACAATATAACGGATGCTACTCTCGAATAAGTAATGTATAGTTGTCTGCACGAATCTCGCGCTCTACGAAAGAGATCGGTTAGAATACATTGGTAAAGTAAATCCCGTGTGCGCAGTAAAGGTCAGCCCCGGAGATTCGTGCAGTTAACTATAAGTTCTTAATTGTATGCGAGCAAAGATCGAAAACCCGCTCACTGCTACTTGTTCCGATCATAATAATAAGATAAAGTAGGTATTTGAGTGCAACAACAGCACAGTTAAGTGAATTACCTAAACAATTCGCATAATTTGTTTAAACGGTCTGGATATTTTCAGTAAAGACTAATTTTTAGCAGCTTTATAACTTAGTATCATATTCTACCTTCTGTTCGTGGCGGTTTCGTTCCCGTAGGATTATCTAAAATAGTCTCTCTTGATTATTGGTCTATCGTCGATTTTTTTTAATCGGTATAGTAGTTCCTAGTAGTAGTCTGTTCAAACAAACAAACTGTTCAATTTTATATTATTGGTATACATCGTAAAGATAACTATAGTACCTACTTTACAGAGATAGTTTAAAGACCATATAAGTAGAAAATAATAGTTTTCGCGAAAACAAGAAGCAATCAACCGATAGCACGAGACGGTACAGTGTATCGGCGTTACATCAGCGGGTACCCTCAGTAATGACATAACGAGCGCCGCCTCCGTCATTAAAGCCATTACACGACTGACACACGACACTCACGCGGACACTCCGCGCCCGACACTCGACACTGTTGGTGTTGACGCGTTACGATTGATCGATCCTTCTGCGCAAAACGTGTTTTATTATTCGTAAAAAGGTTAATTGGAGATCCTTTAACTTAGCATTTGAAGAAAGCATACTTTGTAAGAGCATAAATCCATCATCCTGCGATTACTGATAATAATGCTTATAACATTCATTTCCTACAAGATAAGCCATCCGCTTGTCAAATGAAATAACGATCTAAGATTGAGAGTTTTCATAATTACTACATTTTTATTAAATAAATACAAAAGCTATTGTTTTAGCAAAGAATACATTATTAATTACTTTCTCGTGCAAGGAAGTCGCAATTGTTACATGAAATATTAGTTATTATCGATTGCATTTGCGTATTGTCTAGCAAATCATTGTTTCTCTGACTGTTTTGAAACAAAACATTCGTCTTCGAGAACGACACATTGTAATGCCTTGTGGACTATTCCGTGGAGAGATACGTGCGCCGCCGATTGATAAGTCTCATTCATTATTCATTAATGAAAAAACTACCAAAATTAATGACAACGAATGCGTATCTAGTATTTAAGAGCAAGTAAAGTAAGTGTTATTTTATATCGATCATCAAATCTAGATCATTCCGAGGTATTGCATAATTCTTGCGCAAGAATAAAGAATCCATTAGATTTATGGTTGCATACTATGTATACGGTGATAAAAAACTAATCATATAAAATAAAAATCATATACGCCATAGGATAATCATGATCTGAGCTTGATCTGTGTGCACAGTACGCATGTCTTATCTATTTATTGTTTAAATTTAATGTCGTTTAAGTAATAATCATTTTGATGATATCTAAGATTTAATAATATATTCAATTTAATGCTAATTTAGTAAAAATGTATAATTATACTTTTATTTATACTTTCAGTGCGCTTTTAAAGTCGAATATTGATGGCACATTAATTGAATCAGTAATAAATAAATCAAATTAACATCATCGATCAAATAGCATTTAATTTATCCTGTCGACTGAGATCTTCCGTTTTTTATTGCATAATTTAAGTAAATGAATCATATTTGAGTGTAACTTTTTTGTTTCATATCAAAGTTGAGTTTGAAATGCAAAGATAATGTTAGTGCACTTTTGTGTTTGTTCTGGAAAGATCTGAGAGGTGGTGGTGCGCAAAGGGCAAGCGGTTGATCAATAACTATTGATTGATCGGCTCTTACGGCAATGACAAGCGAACATACATTTTGTGTTATCTCTATCGCTCTTAAATTATTTAAACATTTCAAGTTACTTCTATCGAAACTCTTTAATCAGTTTTTAAATTTATATACCTCTTTAAAACAATTTAAGTAATCCATTACATTCCCTACAGATTACTTACTGCTTGACAGATTACTAAATATTAAAATGAATGGTACTATAATAGCTCAAAAACCTACACTAACATGATGAGATCATTGTATTATCTGGTAGAATTACATCCACGTTTTTTGGCACCGATGTAATTTACTTGAAAATTGAGTTAATCATTTAATAATATACGCGGTAGAAATGACAACGATATAATTCGGAAGTTATGAAACCAGGCGGGAAGTCACACCGCAGTGCAACACGTTTCACAGGTTACCTTCCGACACGGTAATTAACAAAAATAAACATAAATAACTATATTTATTTGATATGTGAAAATGCAAGTGTTTATCGGAACTTAAAATGAGATTAATTGGTACTGAATTATATGAGAAAATAATGTGCGACTTCGCAAAGATAATAAAATTATAGGTGCGCGGCGTGACTGGAAAAACGAGGGTTAAAGTCATAGTTCAAAGAACATTGTTTAATAACCTATGTCTTTACACTTTTAAGTGATAATTGCATAACACGACATCACTAATTATCGCCGCGTAGTGTTTCTTTGTTATCAGGTGTCATATCAAACGCAATAGACCGCCGCTAAAAATAGCTCCATATATCGTTCCAACATTGACACAAGTTTGCGTGTAATCAATTGTAAGGCGATCCGAACGCAAGTACTCGTGGAAGACGCTGCGCCCGCGCCGGCCCGCTATCGGACGCGCCATCGCCGCGGATAACCACTGTTTACATCACGTTCCGCTAGTTACCCCACTTCATTACATATAAACGATGCTACTCCGGCCGCTGTCAACTCGATCGCAGTCACATTTATTAAATACATATATAAATTACCCATTTAACAATTTAATACGCTCGGTAATTAAAAAGTACCCGGCTTTTCCATTGGACGTAATTTCACGTCGGACTTAAGTGGCATTATTTTCCATCATCATCATCGCGGGCCGCCAGCCGTGCCTTGTAAACTATACGAGATAATTTGTCACATTATATTATATTCTACCTACTATAACTACTACAGAGTAAATCATACACTTTGGATTCACATATGAAACGGAAGTATTAAATTTGAGTGCTACAAAGAGTAATATCGACAAAAGCGAAAAACTAAATATACCAAGCAATTCGTCTTATAAATCTACGGATTTAGTGTTAACGTAAACGCATCATCGCCAAAAGATAATCTAGCAATTTCCGCAGCAAAGATTCGTGAGCTTTGCTGCCAAAGAAATGTTCCCATCAATTTGTACAATGTTTACTAAGAATGAATGGAATCTTATTTCACGAGTGAAAACTGTCCTTATAAGGTCAGCTCAAATTGTTTACGTTCGTCAACAATTGTCAGTAGTCCGAGGGCGTGGTGTGCTGGCTGCCCACCAGCGCCCAGCCACGTGCGGACGCTAGTCACGTTTTTACATTATTTTCGTAAACCGTAATAGAAAAATTCTTGGCAGCAGATCGATGACGTCTGCCAACTACAAAGTCAATGGTCTCTCCATTGAGACGCGGAACATCCGACCGCCAAAATAGAACTGTAAATAGACCCTGAATATCACTCTCATCTCGTAACTCACCGGATTTCATTGCCATTATTATATAGGCCAGGGCACGCTTAATAACAATACTAATAATAGTAGTAGTACGAATATAAACATGAAAACGGAAGTACGTTGATTTCGTTTCTGTCTTTCAATGTCTTATTTTTTTTTTATTCCTCTGAAGTGAAACCCATAAACATAATGTATATTAACCCGGCGATCATACATTGCAGGTGTTGGCAGCGCTGGCGGCTCAGTCGATCAATATATCGGTGGGGTTCTGCCAGGGCTTCTCCGCGGTGCTGTTACCCCAGTATACGCATGAATACCCCGCCATCTCGTATGAACAGAGCTCCTGGATTGGTGAGTAACATTATTTTAAAAAATACTATTAACTCTATTCCCATCCCATTCCTCTCCAATCTTCCTATTAATCCTCTCCCCTTACTTCAAGATTCAAAACTTTAGACTTCAAACATTTAATTTATCCATTCTGGCCTCTTTTAGAAGCTTTAGCTATATATGTTCCATATGCTGAAAGTGTATGTTGGTAATTTCAGCGAGCCTGGGGGTGATATCGAACCCCGTGGGCGCGCTGCTGGGCGGCATGCTGGTGGACGCGGCGGGCCGGCGCCTGCTGCTGCAGTCCATCGTGCTGCCCAACCTGCTGGGCTGGCTCGTCATCGCCTTCTCCGACACCTACGTGCTGCTGTGCGTCGGCCGATTCATCACCGGCTTCACTATCGGTGAGTTAAACATTAAATTGACTCTATAAACTCTCCTCAATTACTATGTATATTTTTTTTAATTTTTCTCATACAGTCTCACTTTTTTAATGATTGCCTGGAAGAGATTCCTTAGTAGCCATAAAGCTGCCATTTGTGCATGCTGATTTTTGTTTGTTTTTTATATGATATGTTCACAGTTCATTTTATTATGGAGTGTTCGATAAAGCGTATTCCTTTCCTTTTTATTTCCTTTTTTTATTAGTATCCTTTTTACACTCGAGGAACAATAGTGAGCACATCAATTGGACCGTTGTTGTTTGTTTCACAATTATGTTATGTATCATTTAAATTTCAATGTATATTTGCAGGTATGTCAACGGTGTCATACATCTACGTGGCAGAGATCACGACTCCCGAGAAACGTGGCGTGTTGAGTGCGGTCGGACCAGGGCTCGTTTCCACCGGCATCTTTGTGGTGTACTCACTTGGCTCCTTCATCCACTGGAGGAAGGTGGCAGCCATATGCGCCGGGTTTTCTCTACTTACACCCTTCCTCATGTACTTCGTCCCCGAGTCGCCGCTGTGGCTGGCCTCCAAGGGCCAGATGAAGGAAGCCTACTCCGCCATGTTTTGGCTCCGACAGAACAATAACACCGCACAACAGGAGCTCATGGAATTCGCCAAAGATAGAAAGGACGAAACTATGACCACCAGGCAGAAGCTCGCGCTGTTTAAACGGCGGAACGTGATCAAACCTTTCGCTCTACTGATCATCTTCTTCTTATTCCAAGAGTTGTCTGGTATTTACGTAATACTTTACTACGCGGTGGATTTCTTTAAGTCCGTGGGAACTAGTGTGAATGAATTCACCGCCTCGGTGATAGTGGGAGGCGTTCGTGTGTTTATGGGTGCAGTAGGAGCGTGTCTCATCAATAGTTTTAGAAGAAAGACATTAGCTGCAATGTCAGGCCTATTGCTCGGTGTGACGATGCTGGGCGCTGCGATCTGCGACAGTTTCGACGGCCCGCCTTTACTCAAATTGGCGTGTATTTTGCTTCATGTATCCTTCAGTATGGTCGGATTTCTGCAACTACCGTGGATAATGTCCGGGGAGTTATATCCGCAGGACATTCGCGGATTGATGTCCGGGGCCACTTCTTGTTGCGCTTACATGCTAATCTTCTTCAATATCAAGACGTATCCCCAAATGGAGTACTACCTAACGAGTAACGGAACGTTGTATTTATTCGGCATTTGCGCCTTGCTGGGTGCCGCGTACTGTTTGTTTTTCCTGCCAGAAACTAAAGGGAAAACTTTAGCGGAGATAATGAAGCAATTTGAAGATGGGAAAAAGGAAGTCGACCCTGAAGTGGGCGCAGACAAAAAAGCGAACTTTGAGGGCAAGCCCGTGCAGAGGCGGCACAGCGCGGGCGCCGCGGTGTGTTTGGACAGAAAGAGTGAGTTATTTAGGAACCAATGGGTACAAAGCGACAACGATAAGACTGTGGAGCTTCGCGAATAGATTATAGGACATATTTGAATTAAGGAACAATTACGTTACAACTAGACAAACAAAGGGTTTGATAATGGTAAGCCCTCGCTCCAAATATTTGTATCATAAGTGAGATGGCGCCTAAACCCATATTTATTTGTTTTCCATCTTCAAGTAAGTTATAATTTTGTTACCGACTGGCGCATGTGATGATATGTTAGTTACTACGTAGACTTAATTGTATTTAATAATAATCAGTATTATAGTTACGAATGCATTGTTGTTGTTAGTTGAAGTAAAACATTCCAATGTGATAAATCGCTTATACAAGGTGACGTCAATTGTATCACTCGATAAATGTTTTTGATGTAATTTAATGTATTTTTATACTTTGTACAAACTGTAGAGCAGCGTGAGAGTTGACTGTTCGTGTGACTGTTGTATTGTAATATAGACGTGCGGTTGGCGCGTTAGGTTAGATATTTACTTACAAATAATAATTTAATTTATGTCAATAAAGTAACTTCTGTGATGACCATAACAAATACTATGGATAGTGTGTGAATTAAATACAAAAAGTGTTTTTAAATTTCCACGTTTTATTTAAATGATCCTACTTCTTTCCAGTTTCCATGCAATTTTATTCCTCAAAAAGTATGCATATTAGATTAGATAATTGCTCTATAAAATTATCATTATATAAGTTGTTTTTTTTATTATACTATTCCTAAATTATACTTCCATGAGCTATTGATTATACAACAAGATCTCCACTTATAATTATCAAAGTAATGACCGCTGCAATAATAACAGAACAAAAGCAAATACCTACATATTCAACGATCAACGCCATCTATACAAATAGACTAAAAGCATTGTAAGGTCAATTGATAAATAAAACCAGACCCGCGCGGCTCCAACGCAGTGAAGCCTTTTAATACGAGGAGCTGCCGTGAGATGGCGTTACAATCGGATCAGCTATGTAGTCGGAAATAAGTAAGGTTGGTGGTATACATTTTCAATAATATTACGTGAATTATTATTTAATATTTATAAATGAAAATTGTATACATTTTGCCAGAAAAAAGGAATTAAAGTTATACCTACTTACCTACTTACTACTTACCTACTTGAAGTTAAAATTTCACCTTTATTTGAATAATATTACATTTTCCAGTAATTAATAATTGCACAGGATATTATTCTCGTTTATGTTCTTTCAAATGAACCTCGTAAATTTTATGAATAGTTAAATTCAATGACCAAACAACGAAGAAGAAGCAATTAGTAATTCAATCTAATTTGTGATTTATTTCATTACTGTAACTTTCTATATGGTTCCATGTTACCTTAATAAATGAATAATAATAATAATTATTAACAGTAATAGAGTAGATAGTAAGCAGTGAGCACGCACCTGGTCTGCGGGATGCCGTACTTGATGCCGACGCCGACGCGCGGCAGCGCCTTGATGACCTTCTTCACGGTGGCCTGGTCCGGGAACGCGAAGAATATCGACGCTGGAATCGTTTCATACAACGGTTAATGAAGTTAACATTAAAAAGAACATGGTGGATGTAACGAAATTCTATGTAGTGAGAATAAAAGTGTGATGTAGGTAATATGTAGATAATATGACGAGCGAATACGGATCATATGCTATCTTCCAATACTACGCTATTTTAAGTTGATAGTTTTTATTATTGTATTTCCAATAATCACAAAGTCATAATGATGAGCTGGCAGGTCAATTATCTTGACAAAAAAAAAATTATTCAAAAATGCATTTTGATGCAGTAAGGTTGGTACTTGGTACCGTTCACTGAAGAATAAAATATGTATGTAAAGACGAGACCATGGAAAAATATAAATGTTTAGTGGTGCCTTGCTATTTTGATCACATTTTTAACGTCCACTATATGTTTGTATAAGTTGGACTCTTTTCCACCACACATAGTATTAAAATAACCGATTCGTACGAATATGCGGTCATTTTGAAATCCGGTAAATACAGTCTCTTACACTCTCTTTACAAATATAATTTGGAATACTCACTTCTGCTGGCGAGGAACATCTCGATGGCGGTGTTCTGCAGCAGGTAGCGGCGCGAGAAGATGGCGCGGATCTCGCTGAAGTACCATTTTCCGTGCAGGTGCTCGCAGTACTTCAGCACCTGGAATTAAGGACGTGAGGGTTAATATTGGGTTTCACATTAAAAAAGCAGCTTTTTTAGTAATAACTAGATTTTGCCCACAAAACACTCGGATATTTTTCACCTATTCTGATATGGAAATTATTTTACTGTTAAGTTTTATCCACACTCGATTATGTTATTTTTGCTCACCTCACTAACTTTCGCATTGACAACATAAGTAAGAAAGTTGTAATTAATAAGGAATTTAAAAAAGTTATTACTTAAATAAATAATTATTAAAACGACTTAGGGTAAAACAAACAAAACAAAGCGTTACTTATTACATTACACATTTACAACCGTTATGACATTCTTTATATTCAAAAATAGCAGTCGACCAGAACGTAACCCATTTATAACTTAATAACGCCCTGTAAATTAAAATGAATGGCTCTGAAAATGAATGTTGTTTTAAACTTTTGGATCTATAAATGGAGACAGTGCAACATAATTATAATGGTGACGTATTGCGTGTTAATGGGACGGACAGCGCCGGGCCGTAGCGCCGCGGTTATGGGCGGAGATGTACGGAAATAATCTCGTCGACTGTCGGTGAAGATAGCTTTAAAGTAATACTCATAATTGGGATGTAAGATTCTTTTTCTGTGTCAAAGGGGACGGCAAAATGTATCGTCCTTAACACAGGTTGTACTGGAACTGATCGTGGACCAGAACATTAAGTTTTATTTATAGACTGTTTTTATTAAATACTATTTTATTTTAAATTAGCTGTACCGCGCGGTTTCGCTCTTGTAGCATAATGTTATATAGCCTATGTTCATCAGGACTCACCAGGATTAGGATTTCCATAGTATAATGAATTTTTTTAAATCGGTCCAGTTCGGAGCCTATTCAATTCAAACAAACAAACAAAAATCAAATGTTTTCTCTTTCTAATATTAGTGCAGTAAGATGCAATCAAATAATTGTAGATTGCACTTTGACATGCAATAATAGAGTCAGAGAGTAGATTGTTCTGTATGCATATTTTGATTATACATTTAAACCAACTTTGATATTTAAATTTGAAAATATCGCTTTGATTTGATACGAATCTGAGTATCAATTAAATATGAAACATCCCAGCACAACAGGCGCACCGTTACAGATTACAAAACAAATCAAAACTGATCTCAATGTGTAATCCGTGAAGCAAATGAGTGGAGGGTGTTATTGTCTGGTACAACGGCGCACTTGTAGTGTTCCCACATTAGCGGAGAGGGCCCGGGGGTGGGCGCACGGAGGGCTGCAGATTGATTAGCAATCTGGTGTGATTGGAACAGCGCGGGGGATGACAAACTTCGTTATTGACGATTACAATACAAAAGCTCTCTACAGAAACAACGAGTGGATAATAAAAACATTGGAAATTGTCGTAACTCGTTTATTTGAAATCCATTAAGATGAGGAAAGAACGTTGAGAAATGTGAATTATTGTCATTCAGAAATATGGATTAGATTGCATAAGAATTGCTTGTTCAAAGATATTATTAAAAAAATGCAGTTTTGATGTTTTAATAAATTTTCCCAAAAAAATGTTAATCTTTACATGCCTATTTTAAGCGGTTTTTTTCATTGCCAAATCTTTTTGAAATCTACGTAGCAATAAACAAACATTTATAAATATAAATTTTTTACATGTTCATTTCCAGGCTTAATTTCTCAAAATAGAAATAAACCACGTACCCTTCGTATATTTTAAACACTTTATCGCATTTGTATAAAATGACACTGCAATACTGTGTATTCCACTCCGAGCGACGTCGGGTCTGTCCAGACCAATTACATAGCTATTTGTCAACTCTCTCTTACATGTTGTGGCAGAGGAAACACAAAGAGAGTATTACGGGCTTTCTGAAGTCCCAATTCAAAAGTTGGGGTTTAAAATAATAATTCATACATAGAATTTTATTTTATTTGGTAAAATAGATCAATAGGTCGTTGTACTAATCAACTTATGGCTAAAAAGAAAAATAAACATGGAAAAATTCAAATGCGGTTGCCAATTTGTTAATTAAAACCTACTATAATGGATATATTTATCATGAGACCTTTTCAAACTTACTAATTTTAATTTCCCAAAAGCGCAGTGACCACGTTTTTGCAAAACTTTAAACTAACGATGAGAACGGAAGAATCGTCCCAGAGGAGTTGCAGTTCATTCCCACGCTGTTCCCAGGACATTTCTTTATTACTATTTATCGGTTACCAGTTTTACGGCGCCGCCGGTCGATCAATCCATCGACGTGCTCTGTTGTTGCCAGACCGCTGACACATTGATAACGTTACCTACTTTATTCGATCCTACAATAGCTCTAGCATGCTAATTGCTAATATTGTAGTGGCGATCACTTCCTATTGTTGCTTGCTTGATTACCACAGGTTGCTCAATCATAGCTTTAAATTCATTGAAATTATAGATTAGGTACTCATAGTTGCACCAAATCAACATACTCTATTTTCATATTATAACTAGTTCATAAGCAATAAATAATACGTTTATTTTCGTAATGTGATCTTACTGACAAATAATTTTGTCATCCATAACATCAATGAAAACGTCCGAATAAATCCTGTTCTATGTATTTTAAAACCTTTGGATACACTTGTTTGTATCCAACATTGTGGGAAACAGATGAATAAATTCTGATATCTTTTATCTTTTTTAGAATCACACATCACATACACATTCGATCTACGAGTACGCCTCGCACAAATATATTGGAAACGGCTCTCGTCCAGTTTAGCATGCCAGCCACATCAGACGCCGAGATAGTCGCGATAAGAGAACTAAATCGATTAATGAATTATTTATTATCCATTAAAAGAACGCAAATAATAGAAAATTTCACGTTTTGCATATCGCTCGATCTGCGCTCGCGAGGGACTAATAAATACGTCGCACGCCACTTCTCAATATGGCCATAATCGATTGTGAACCGAAGAAATTGCATTTACATCGCTAATTGTATTCGGTAAAAACGCACACGGAACATGAATGTTAGGGAATACAATGTAATCTTAAATGTGTAGGTGTTCATAAAACAAAGAACCGAATTTATAAATTAGTTCAGTATTGACAAAACTTCTAAATTACTACTGATCTAAAATGAGTGTTATATCGATTAAGTTCTAAGTTTGCAGCTTTACTATTATTAAATAGCGATTATTTTAATTAAAATTGAGCATTTATTATCATGTAAACGTTTACATATTTTCAAATTGTGGATCTAAAGTTTTTCAAAAATCCAACACTGCATTGATATTTTTCATGTTATAACCCAAATATGTATACGTTAATTCAATGAAATGCTTAAACTGTGGAACGTTGGCATCCGCATCGATCTATTAAAAAAGTCCTTAATAGTCGGGAATGGTGTTAAGTGCGCAGGTGTCAATAATCACATAATGAGACATTTCGTCGCCGGTCAGCTAACATCGACAGTTAAGAGGTTGCTGCTGACAGCCCAACATTTCCTTGCTAATAATGTATGCATGTTTGTGAGGACATTTATTATACTACCAATTAATTTGATCATAACTTAGAAACAAAATCTTCTATTTCTAAATTATGATCAAATTAATTGTTATATACTGTTTGGTTATGATTTCTACGTTTTAAGAAGCGATTAATATGGGTAATATACGATTCCTATACTTACGAATTTCATAAATGTTGAATATCTATGTACTTTCATATGAAAGCGTTAGAGTGCATAGAACAGTTTTATATTATTTTATTAGACAAGTTAAGTCGAGCGCAAACAAACTAACTTGGGTTTAAGTAAAAAACGACGGATATTTTTTTTCGATTTGCATCAAAGTTCAGTCACCGGATATGCAGACCGTACGAGGAGGTCGCAAGTTTTTGCCGGTCGTCCCTAATGGGGGTACTTGTCATTGTGGCGGACCTTATTTATAGTCGCGATAACCATCGACCGCCTCGGCTTAGCTGCGCGCCTGGTACCATGATCCGATCTCACAGATATATTCATAAGATAAATTTCACACCTCATTTTGGTATCTACGTAAGGACAAATACAGCCTTTTATGGAATGCAGCTTAATATTATATTCCCGTCCTCGAACGAATAAATACATATTCTCGCTTAACAGGTGTTGATCGCGAAAACTGTGCGATGCGCTTCCAATTGTTTATTCAGGGCGTGTAGGAGTACGCTTGAATTTGTGAAATACTGCGTGCGATTCCTGGATGCCTGGTACTGTTTGCATCGCTAATCAAATGAATCTTGTGGCGAACTAATCTCAGTGATTTACGTGCGAAGCCGACGTCTCCGGCGCATGTTAACTATACTTCAGCCATTTTCAATGACGAATAAATGTAAACAAACCTATTTAGGGTCATCACAATTCAATTTATATATATTTTTTACAACTCATCTATCTGACCACTTTACTGCACGTTTTTTATTAAAGATTATAAT
>LQNK01000134.1:72977-94016 GCA_001586405.1 Phoebis sennae
AATATTGGTTTTATGACTGAAAAAAATAAAATAAAAAGGTTGTTAATATATGCTTGTCAATGGTTGCTAGGCAACGCTTTGTTATTAAACATTCGTCATCCAATTTGGCTGGAGTATAGACGGCCTGCCTCTACAATGTTTCAGACTATTGAATATTACATGAAATAAGGGGTGTTACATCTCTGGTGTTAAAATTCACATCGCATGTATATTAGCTACCGGTATTCGCATTTATAGAGGAGATGATTGATGAACATCAGATTGGGCACGCATAGATGCATCTCGCACGTGACACTTTCACACAATCTGTGTGCCCAGCTCGCCGCGCGTGGAGTGGCGTGACCGCGGAGCATTAGCGCTAAGTGCCTGTGATGCGAGGGCACCCTCTGCGTTCGTGTTCCTAATTGATATTAGTGTTATCGATAACAGTTATTGCTAATTCTCACGATATGTTTTATGAACGATAACATGCGGTTGCAGTGAACTCTACATGCTTCAATGAGGGCGTAGAACTATAAGTGTTAAACAAAGTTTGTTAAGCTTTAGGAAGAAAAATATTGACGCTTTAAAAACCCTATCCCTATCTTGGAAAGTTAACTTTTAATACTTGTGGCTCGCTCCGAGCTAGACCTCGCGTTATAATGTAAAAAACAAGAGCTTTTATTTGATACCACTATCGGTTATATTCACACGAAAAACGTCTTGTCTCCGATCATCGTTGGCCCTACACCGATTTCGCCCATTTTTGTAGTCAAGATTTTTTTTATCTATACTGTTTGCTAACAAAATTTTCTCAAAATCGGATACACCATACTCCAGATATCCTCGGGCAAATTTTATCAAGATCGGTTAAACAATACTCAAGCTATCGTCGGACAGAGTTTTCCATGCATACATACAGACATACGAACATACAAATTTGATTATTTTAATTTGTTTGGAAGAGTATATCATAGTATGCAGTATTACAAACAATAACATCGTGCCTTATCGCTGGCGGTATGGCGTGTGTTTGTCCACGCGCAGCGCCGGCTCGGCTGAGCATGGTCGCGCATTCATTAGCCGGTTTCTACAGTCGCTCATAGATAATGGCCCGTAATTATTATAAAATTTAACATAATTATTATATAAGCATTTTTATTTCATTGTTGTCTTTTCTCACAAAGGTGTGTTTTTATATCGTCTTAATTCGGTCTGCTAAGTTTTTAACTAAAGTATGTAAAAGTTGTGTTTCGTCTGTGTACATGTAGGTAATTTAGAGTTAGAACTATGTTTTTTATCGTAAAATAATTTTAAACTATTGGATAAATTAACATAATTTCAAAGCAATGCGGTCCTAAAGCACGCTTAATGAAACAAGTCGAAAAATCTACATTTATCGCAGCTCACATCTACTCACAATTTCCATACTTCAAACATTATTTCAAACGTTTAAAAGAACCGTATTTGCATAAATGTATCAACATTCTCGTCTAGATCTCGGCCGTAGATTACAGGCGGATCAAACATACTTCAAACCAATTAACGTTGAATTAAATCAGTGGCTGAGAATTAAGATAAAATAACAAGATAGGTACAACATGGGAACATGTTAACTTGGTGGGTTTGATAAGATTTGGTGTAGGAAATTATAAGCGTTTTATTTTACACAAAAATGTTTACTACGCTTGATAGTAAAGTTACGTAGGTGTTGTTGTTATAGTAGTGTGGTTTTTGTACATACAAACTGAAATTTGAGATATGTGGAAAAAGGAGTTTTAAATAAAAAAATTAAATTAAATGAAGATTCATTATTCATTGTAGAAATAATTTAAACTAACTAATTTACAAGTATCACAATTTAAATATGACATTCAAATTTTCAAACTACACATTTCTATGTATAAAAAAATATTTTAAATACGATCGTATAAGTTTGATCTAAATCGGTGCAGCAAAAAGAAAGCTGAACTAATCGTCGCGCCAACAGGAAGATCTAATTAAATGCCCATACATCTGTGTCACCACGCCCGCGCCGGCTCAGCGGTTACAGGCTGACGTAAATATTGACAGGTCGCGGGTTCTATAATATTAGTGGTTTATAATTCCTTCTTTCGATACGCAATTTTTTATAGATTGATTTGGAAATATTAGTTAGCTACATTCCTACTACTGAATAATCAGTAATTTACATAATTAATGGTACATTATTGATTCCAGTGTAATTTCACTTATATTTATATTGTAATGCGGAACTAAGTAGATAGGTATGTAACATACGCATTTTTTTCCTTTTCTTATATGTGCAGATTCATGACCGTCTTCTGTAGAATGTGATTCTGTTGAAGCTTAAATCATCCAAAACGGATGCCTGTATTCCCATCAGAGATAATCAGGTGAACCGAACGCTCCGCTTCCTTGCTCTATCGTAAAAAAGATGCTCAGGTCTGTTTTTACCTAGATGTTTTTAGAGAAAAATGTAAATTTGTAAAGATATTTTTAGTGTGTAGAAGTCTATTATATATTAGGCAAAAATTAATATTAATAATAGCTCCCCTTACAGATTCCAGCCAAGGTGGCAAATCTCAACAGAAACAACCTCTTTGCTCAGTATGCACAACTGTACGCGCAAACACAAGTGCTATCTAGTCTATTGCTTTACTCTCAAAAGTTAATACTACTTTTAATATCGTTACTAATAATGTCTAATCACCAACATAATTATAATATCTATTTATTTCATTAAACATGTCGAGAGAAGCAGTGGCAGCTAGTATTAGCTAGCAGGGCCGTGGATTCTGTCGCCGTAAGTCTCAGCGGAGGACCAATAAATCCGACGACGTCGCTATTTCAGGACGCGCCACTTTTTTCACTATCGCCTGACTTCATTCGTTTTTGTCGATGTGTCGTTTGGGACCGTTTTTAAGTAATAGCTTTGAATTTTTGATTCGATTTTCAACTTTGCACCTAATTGATAAAAAAAAACGCGTAATATCGAAAATCTTTCTTTTGATTTTGGTATTTATTACGACAATCGATAGCTGATAAATCTGTTATATTAGGTTGTTACAAGAACTAGTAAAGGAAATTTTAGATTGGTAGTGTTAGAAAAGCTATGCTAACTTTTACTACATTGCAAGATCATTGTAGAAACGAACTTTTGTTTTTCTTCTTATTCTGATTTATCACCTTTTCGCTTATTATCAGATGAACACAAGTCAGATAAAGCGTCACGATAAAACAGAAATCGTATCCTATGTAAGTCGACTCAATTTCTTCGTGACAAAAGTGGTTACAATTTCCATTGATGGCATTGATCAATTTCTCTTTAGGGTTGTCCCTACTCGACTCTGTATTTAATGTCCTATAACTATTTGGTTCAAGCCCAGAACGCGTTCACCAGGAGAGCAGGAAGGTGATGCTATTGCGCCTATAATTGTTACTTATCAAGTACTCTCGATTACGGAATCACAAATAAAAAGGCCCCAATTAATAGTTAAGAAAATCAGTGCCATCTCCACGATGGAACAAAAAAGCGTTAATCCGTAAACAGCGCAGATTATTAATGAGGCAGTGAACAGATAAAATATGTCAGTGCTAAGCCACAGATGTATGTCCGGATACGCCGGGCTAATCCCGCGGGAAGCGCGTGAGTTATGCGCCCGCTCGCCTTTATAGCTCGTCGACTTCTCTAACTTACGAACTATTGCATTAAACAATACTGATTTATATTTGTCATTTAGAGATACTATTTAAGATGGGTATTAGGTAGCTTTCAGTAGAAATTATTAGAATGCATGCCCCATCATCACAATAACGTAACGTTTAAAAAAATATTTATAAAATTTTAAAGTACGAATGCGCTTTTTCAGCATTTTCTTTCTAAGTTCTTTTAGTTTCAGATTTTTTTATAGATTCAATTGATAGGTCTCTAGTACGTAAAGGATTAATGAATGATATCAATTACATATTGTTAAGCTAAATATTAAGGAAAACATGCATGGTTTTTGACGAATTTTGTGTGTATCTTTATGGTTTTCCACGGAACAAACGTAAGAAAACATTAATGATTTTAGTTCTGACTGTCAGTAATAACAAAAATAAACATGAACATAGAATCATTACCTACTCCATGCGTAGGGACAACTGGGGATTATAAAAACGTATTCTTCTGTATAATGTACAGTTCCTATATTATATTATATGTTATTGCCGCTCACATTTACGCAACAAAAACTATACAATAACCTTATAATATCAGTAGCTTGTTATACAATTTAAATATAAAGCAATGTGTGCTTCCAAATTCAACATTGGTCGTTGCCACCACGTGCTCTGCATTATCTAATCAGCGCGGAGGCTCCACACCTCATTACCCTCGGCCCTACCGGCTACGTCGGTACGTCGCTACGTCGGTACATGTGGTGTTGGTTTACTCGTCAACTCATTAGCCTCGATGTGTTTGTGACAATATTGAGAGATCTTAATAAAGTTGAAAATGAAAAAGTAAATCAATTGTGTTGGGACTTTGGGTGCAAACGACGTTGAAAGTGTGTGAAGAGTTTGTATGAATCGTTGGGATACTTATATAGTTTGATATAATAGAGCATTGGATTAGAATTTTACTTTAGCATTACTATTAAACTCAGTCCTTAATATAGATACTTATGGATATTGTTTCCCTCACTAACCTCCCTCGTGTTTGTAAATTAATTACCTACAAAAAGTTATGGAACAAGCAAAATTTGTAAACAGCTTCTATGGTTTTTAATCCAAAACATTTGAATGGCATGATCTTCAAAATAAGAATAATTTTTAATATTCAAGAGATCGGTTTGTAGAACATTGAAGTTAAAAATCTTCTTCTATAGCTATGTAACATTAAATACGTACATATTCATTCTATTTTTTATAATTCCCTGGTTTAAGGTTTTAAAGAAAGTATAAACTTTCTTTTATTATCTGTCATAGGTCGTTTAAATCTTAATTTATAACGTCATATCTAGATGCGTCATTTAAAATATGGACACTAAAAATACGCACAAACGTTTCAGTAATACCGCTCAAAATACAAACGCATTCAGCGACGCGAAACAAAGAAACTTATCTTTTATCTGCTATCTTTATAATAATTACACTCGACAGGACGTCTTCATCGACTATATTGTACATTTCCAGTTTTAGCGATCGCGATCGCGTTCCGGTCACGCCAATTACCCCCCTATTCGCGAACCATAGAGGCGACTTTGCATCGCGTAATTATCGCTCACAGGCAACCGCCGGACGATCTGCGTTCTGAATCCAATTATGCTGCACCGAAATATCTCTGCATTGCAACAAAAAATCATTATTGAAAAAAGGATACGTGTCGCGCAACCCTAATATACGAACGTGTTACGCTTGCAAATAATTCAAAAGTCATTTCCACGGCGATAAAGTTCAAATTTAATTAGCAACAGGCACCGAGCATGCGTTTCGCGGCGTCCCGGAGCGATCCCGCGGTGGGCGGGGCCTCGCCCTCCGGCGGGGAGGCGCGCGGGCGGCGGCAGTGCGGCGCGGGCGGCAGGGGAAGACAGATGTCCGTCCGGGCGCATCTCTCATACGACACGATAGCGAATTCAATACACCATAAATATCACGTACCCACGAGGCTGCTTTACAACGCTCTCCGTCATCTCGATACAGGCGTCGCTCGATGAAAATTCAACTCGTTTTTGTCTCGATCATTCAGTTGTTGGATGATACGTCGAGTGACAGACGTACAAACAGGCGTTTTGTAATAATAATTGTCGCACGCTGTGTTTAGTTTCGCGAATCGTAAATTCAGCAATGGCCCTCATATGTTATAACGCGCGAGATTTTAATAGTTCTGTCAGCTGTTTAGCGCTGACGACGTCGGCTAGCGCGCGGCGGCGGCCGGCGCGGGCGTGTACTCTCGTGACTCGTCATTCTTAACACTGCTAATGTGACGACTGACGATATTACAATTAAGATTAATAGATTTTAACAATACTTCTGGCAAAAACACTCCGAATGGGTGTAATATATTTAAATAATATTTATAGAAACTATATTAAGTATTTTCTTCTTTGATACATTGGATTTCGCACTCATAAACGTTTGGAATCTAATAAGATAAATATAGTCAGTTCAATATTTATTAGTGTTGATGTGACAATGCGTAGGCAAATAAACGTTGATTCATCAATTGATTAAAATCCCAAATATTGGAACGAGAATATAGTAGATACTGTAAAATTCTATCATATTTAGTGATATTTAATTAAAAATATTTATGTGCTTTATGAAGAGCCGCACCATGATTGGTGAAATAATACTTTGAATTGGCGAAATATTTCTTTTAAGCAAAGGGCACTGCAATTTAATGAATTGTGGCAATTAAAGTGCTGATGTGTACGTCGCATCACCTGCTTCAGAATTATTGCAATTATAGAAAAACTATCTGTACACTGAAAAATTGCATTCCATTATTCATCAGCGACACGTTGTAATCGTCATACGAATGCATTTAACATAACGATTGCAATATTCATTAAAAGGTAAAAAAGGGACAATGGCAATACATAATTCATTAATCCATTAATTAGGTTCAGTGATTAATTAATGTAATACGGCGTTACGGTGTTTTATTACGAGGGCAGGAGGCTCGAGGCTCACAGGGCGGGGCGGGGCGAGCGGCCGCCATCTTGCGCGCGCCTGCGCACTCCGCTCCCGGGGGATGGAACCCACGCCGCGATATTTTCACCTTTAATCAGAGACCCGTGGAACCCCTTGATGTAGGAGGATATTATTAAGAAATATGGAAGGAGATGGAAAATGTTATCAACGTAAAAATGATCACGAATTTTATGAAAATGTAAAATGAATTTGATTTCATCTCCACACGACAACAAACTTAAAGAACAGACTCACTTGCAGGGATTATTTAATGTTATTTTAATATTTGTTTTGAGTGGAACTTTTAATTTCAGAAATTCGTGTGGTAAAAATCGCACCTTTACAAACATTCAATTTCTATATTTCCTTAAGAGCAATCTGCAAAATATGATGGATCCGGCCTAATGTTCTCTAAGTATATCCAACAACATTTTTTGAGAAATAAAAAATATAATAGATTAAAAAATATGTTCCTACTTACTTTTGAAGCTTACAGCCACACGTAAAAGCTATCGGAGCAACAGACAAGCTCATTAAATTTCCCGACTGCTATTACCCATCCGAATTTTACGTTCGTCCAAAAATATCTTCATTTGGTTATTTTAAATGAGTGGAATATTTGTAGAGCGTCGGTAGTCGGTACCAGGCCCGCAGGAGCAGCGAGAGACGTCGCGTAAATCAAGGCACGTCGGACCATCCATCACGCCGCGCGCGCCCATCAATATCTCCTGAAATAGGCATGCGGCCCCAGCCCCCAGCCCGATCCCGCCCGGCTCGAGATAGCCTATAAACAGTCATTGCTAGAGCTTATCGGCTAACTTGCTATTGATTCGCTTCTACCATTAATATTCTCTTATTTGGAAGTCGCCGTTTAATGTCTCTAAAGATCTTAATAGTATGATTAAAATAACTTTTATACATATTGATCCCACATTTATCGTTGAAGTTGTTACCCTATTTTCTATGGCATTAAACTTTAACCGACAAGTTAAAATTTAATGCCATAGAAAATATTATTAAATTATTTTATAAATTCGAATAATTTTTACGAGTGGCTCGCCCCGAGCTAGATCTCCCATTTTAACGTATAAAACATCCCCTCTATCTTCGATAGCCTATCTCCCACCGATTTTGGTAATTTTTGTACTCAAGATGTTTATTTATCTAAACTATTACTAACCTACGAAATTTTATCAAGATCAGATAAACCATACTCCAGATATATTAGAACAAACACTCACCTATTTGCCCCCCTATTTTCGTAACCCCCCTACCGATTTTGCCGATCTTCGAACTCGACATTTTCTTTTGTATTAACTATTTGCCAATGAAATTTAATCAAGATCGGATAAACAATACTCAAGCTATAGTCGGAAAAAGCTTTTCATATCTCTGATTTGTGAGACTTTGCTTCGCTCAGTCAATAAATGTCTTTTATTTTCAATAAATGTCTTAATTTAGCTTCTGATAATAAAATAAATAATAATATAGACAAAACCTTAAAGAGTGACGAAAGTGATTTTATTAGTCTTAAAAAATTCCAGTGCACATCTTATTTCCTGTTTTTATCAGTTATGAAATATAATATGAAGCATCTATTAAACTTAATACCATTGAAAATATATGATGGAGGAAAATGTATAAAAGAATTTACCTGCTACTGCTACACAGCCAGGTCAAGGTGGAAATTCAACGTATTAGTAAATCAGTTAAAAAAATTCGCCACTCTATTGTGGAAAGGGTTAATAGTTTTCTGTCAACAAAGTAAATACATACATATTAACACAACGTAGTATCACAAAATTAATATTAATATTCCTGAGGTTCCATCTATTGCATGATAAAAATCAATGATTTGTAATAATCATTACTTTCTATTAAAATAAAATGGAATGCAAGAGAATTTTTATGACATCTGTTTTATCATCAACAGATTTGGCCGATTAACCGCCGTAGTTAGGAGGCCGATAAAATGCCGACGGAAAAAATGTAGGCAGCAATAGAGCCGAGCTCGTTGGGCTACCGAATTAACGAGCGCCTCTGAACCGAGCCGTAATTACACCGGCGATACCTACCTCGCCGGGGCGGGGTCTCAACGGATCAATACGCTGGAAAACACGTACGCGCCAAAGCTCCAGTCATTCTATGTTCCCGTTCCTCTCGCGCGCGCGGCCCGGGCCCTCCGTGCGAGCGAGACGGCGCGTGGCGGCTCTCATTTGCCGCGAGGCAACCCTATGGGCGTACACTGCTCTATCGGTCTGCCGACTGCCGTGATCGGACCCGGCTCAGTCGAGACCCGAGAGCGTGCCGTGCGCGTGCGTGCACCGGTGTGCCATGCGATCCGCGTGAACTGCACCATGCTCGTGCCCCCGGAGATGATGGCGGCCCAGTCCAAGCTCGTCTACCAGATGAACAAATACTACAACGAGCGCGTCGCCAACCGCAAGGCGCAAATTGCGAAGACGATTCACGAGGTCTGCCGGATCGTGCAGGATGTCCTCAAGGAGGTCGAGCTGCAGGAGCCGCGCTTCATATCCTCGCTCACCGACTACAACGGCCGGTTCGACGGCCTGGAGGTCGTGTCGCCGCATGAATTCGAAATCATTATTTACTTGAATCAAATGGGCGTCCTCAACTTCGTCGACGACGGCTCCCTGCCCGGCTGCGCCGTGCTCAAGCTGAGCGACGGCAGGAAGCGCTCCATGTCCCTGTGGGTGGAGTTCATCACCGCCTCAGGATACCTCTCGGCGAGGAAGATTCGCTCCCGGTTCCAGACGTTAGTGGCGCAAGCTTGTGACAAGTGCTCCTACCGTGACTGCGTTAAAATGATCGCGGAAACAACTGAAGTGAAACTTAGGATCCGCGAAAGGTACATAGTGCAAATAACGCCGGCATTCAAGTGCGCCGGGCTGTGGCCCCGGTCCGCGGCGCACTGGCCGCTGCCCACGATACCCTGGCCGCACCCCAACATAGTCGCCGAAGTGAAAACTGAAGGATTCGATCTCTTGTCCAAAGAGTGTCTCACGTTGCAAGGAAAAAATTCCGCCATGGAGGGGGACGCGTGGGTTTTGAGCTTTTTTGAGGCCGAAAACAGATTACTGCAAGGCGGCTGTCGGAGGAAGTGTTTAAGTATTCTAAAAACGATCAGAGACAGGCATTTAGACCTGCCGGGCAACCCGGTGACGTGCTACCACATGAAGACGCTGCTGCTGTACGAGTGCGAGAAGCACCCGCGCGAGCACGAGTGGGACGAGGCGGCCATCGGCGACAGGATCAACGGCATCTTCCTGCAGCTGATCTCGTCGCTGCAGTGCCGCCGCTGCCCGCACTACTTCCTGCCGCACGTGGACCTGTTCAAGGGCAAGTCGCCGACCGCGATGGAGAACGCCGCCAAGCAGGTGTGGCGGCTGACGCGGGAGATGCTCACCAACTCGCGAGCGTTCGAGAAACTGTGAGCGCCTAGTTGACGCGGAGTGAGTGGATAGTGCCTAGCTGAATAGCTCGAGTCATTTTATTTAAGCTAGGAAGTGCTCCGATAGCCTGTGCGATTGTTTCAGCGGTGTCTCGTGGCGGCTAATACCCTCGCGGATCAGACTGTAAGTAGCCGTGACACTACCGATAGTTCACGAGATTTCGAATATTATTTGTGATATAATGTAAATAGCTTACTTGTTGTACAATTTTAGTGATATTTAATTTAAAATTAAATAAAAAATCGTGTATTTATTTGACTGAAATCTTTTAAGTAGGTTTTAAATGGATATTATAATAAATCTTTTCAAAATGCCATGACTTATTTTTATTCGCACTAAACCTACACACTAACTACATCTCATCCAAGCTATAACTTGTAACTATATAAGCAATCAATAAGTTAGAATATAAAATCAGATTAAATGAAATATATTAGCCGAGTTGTTGTTGCAAAAAATATTCCCAGAACTTAAAGTATTATACAATATGAAAAATAAATATACGTAGGTATTTTAATTGAGGTTCAATTTATCATTAATAATCTCATTATTAATTTAATTTATAGGTATATCAATTATTATTACCTGTTATGAATTTCACACAAAAAAATACGTTTTAAATAGACATAATATTGCAGATATTACATTACCAGTTTAGTTGTTCATCGAAAAAAATAATGTAATAATGATTTTAAGTGATTATCTAGCATTAATCTCAAATAAAAATTATGTTTTAAGGATATCAACAAAAAAGACTGGAGTTAAGTATTTCAATTATACTTATACAAAAGCATTATTTCATAAATTTCACGGTCCGGTAAACCGACAAGTTAAGCTTTATTTATATATGTATCAAGGATAGCGTAACTCTAATCTACAGAAAAAATCATTCATATAAATATATAAATACATTATAAAGCGGATACATTTGTGTTTTTGTATATATGTTTGAAATGATTTCACGCAAAAACTACTGGACCATTTAAAAAAAGTAATATAAAAAGGAACAGCTTATTTGTTTATTTAAATGTGCAAACCTTCGAAAAATCTTTCTCACTATGATAACCTTCATGAGGAAGGCGGAAGAGTATAGGCTATCCAGTATAACGCTGCTATACAGGTGGAACCAGGGGGCACGGTTAGGTTTAAATAAAAATATTTCTACTTAAACACGTATGAATGATTTACTAAGATGCAAATATTTTCATCTTAGTTTTCCATAAGCCTAAATTCGACGACCATTTTGGGAACAACATATCCGATCACATACAAAAGTGTCGTAAGCTATACATTTTCATTATAAGTAAAATAATACCGGTCTTCACGTCTATTTATATTCCCAATTATATTCTTTAAAGAACGCAACAATATTTTTTGCAGGCATAGCTATTTAGACATTTTTCTTTTAAGTTTTTGTTTCACCTGATAAATTAAGCGTAATTTTTTTGAGAGATTGTCTCTCCGCGCGTGAACAGTAATTTATAAAACATATACCTCGGTTGAAATAGTAAGGTATAGCTAGTAAAGCATGAAATAGTTGGAACATTAAACTCTGTCCAATGCGCGGGCGAGCGGTGTCTGGTTACTGGCCCGCCGGTGGGCTCCGATCAATCCCATCAACTATTCATTTTTATTTTAAATAATACGTCACGACAGGAGATGCGATGAAACAGGAATATCGATAGATGGCAATTATTTATTTTAAATAAATTACGGCTTACAAGCTTTAAGTCTCCTATTACATACTAGGCGATAGATAATCTTCACGTCATTCAATTTGATCACTAATATCTTATGCCAACGTATAACGGTTATTTTTGTGAATAAAACATTTTCTTTCTAGTATCAAAGAAAGTTAAAGTTTTTTGGAATTGCATTGAAATTGAAAAGAAAGTTGTTTTTGCATATTGTGATGTAAAATAGTTGAGATGTCACATCGGATGATATAATGTTTACGAACAGTTAGGCTAAAGTTTTTAATCGGCACTTGGGTGTTTTGAAATGTTGTAAAAATGTTGATGCTATAAAGATATCATCAAAATTCTTGAAAATTCAATAAAAAGTGAAGATTCTTAGAATTGGAGCTGTAAATATTGAGTGAGTATTAGCGACATACCTCTCTACTCCTACTCACGCGACAAGCGCATGATATTTGCGTCAAGAGAGAGGATATTTATTAAATATCGTTAAGTATTCAGTGAGCAAAGCCTTAAATGTCAACCATTACTGGGAAATCGTGGGTGTCTCTGTCATTCTGTACTTTGGAATTAAGCGGTCCTGCCATTCAAAATAGACTTTCAACGCTTGGAATATCCTGAACATGTTTTATATTAACTTCATTCATCTACTATATTATATTATTAAAAACCTTGTATGTTTGTTTGGTTGCAATGAATGGGCTTAAACTAATGGACCGATTTTAAAAATTCTTTCATCATTCGAAAGCAACATTATGCGCGAATATATAGGCTATATTCATCTTATATTCTATAACATAAAAAAACATAATAATAATATATAACATTATGCTATGGGAGTGAAGCCGCGCGGATCAGCTAGTTTAGAATTTTTTGGGAATTTAAAATATTTACAACTAGCTGCGCCCTAGAGCTTCGCTCCCGTGGGAATATCGGGAAGGTATATAGCCTACAGCCCTCCTCGATAAATGGGCTATCTAACACTAAAAAAATGTTTCGAATCGGACCAGTAGTTTCTGAGATTAGCGCATTCAAACACACAAACTCTTCTTCGCTTTATAATATAGATTAAAAGGATAGCGGGGCTCTATTCGATTTTAGGTATTCTTTCTTAAAATTGGCATCTTAAAATAAAAATCAATATTAATACAATTAAAAATATTTTTAAACTAAAAACTAAAATACAAACCAATAAAACTGCATAACGCTAAATTATAATGATCAGTAAATATCAACAAACGGTACGCGTGAACCGCCGCGCTGAGGTGCCGACGGACGCACAATATATTCATTATTCATTCGTTATTTATAATCAATTTTAGTCAAGGAAATGTTAGTAAAAGGACAAAACAATATTCTTTATTTTAGGAACGGAACAAAGAATTTATGATATAAATAACTTTCATTGGATTATAAGTATACAAAAATTAATAATACAAACATTTTTACAAGATTTTGTCTCGTGCATTTAATTGAACGTAGGCACTTTACTTAGGAGGTTTAATTTCCAATTCTTATATTCGATTTTGTTTCTAATTGTAATACTATATGAATTAACAATACAATATATTTTGAATTGTGTAGATATTGTATAATTTCACTTGCTTATTTTTCACGTCCGTCCACCATTTGCAAAAATAGGGCATATTTTTTTTCTTGGACAATATTTGCAGTGTTGCGATCTTTTTTCACTACAGAATACAAAAGTGGCGACACTTGGAGTGCTCCGGCCGGCCATAAACTCGCCTACGCCGCAGTTTTCCCCGCATGCCTTAGCGGACTAATTTATCGGCGATCGAGAAACAAACACTTAACGACGAATACATTGCCCGCTTAATGCAACTCGTAGGCGACACTCGATTTATATCAGGATCTCGCTACATGGCAACTGTGTATGTGCTATTTTGGTAGACAACCGCTGATATTTAGTATGCCCTTAAATGGCTTCATCGACCATAATAGGGCCAAATTTATCTATCAAATTATTGATGTAGGCCTAAGTTTGACTTTAGTAGAATAAACTCTACAATCACAGAAGTCTTTACTATTGCGATCTTATTGCTCGTAAAATGCTATTTGTTAAACTTTATTTAAAACATTAAACGGCCCAACTAGTTTATAATTTGATTTACAGAGCAATAAATTAAGCCCTTTCGATATTGTTTACAGTATAACTTTTAGCTTTCTCTTATCGAGTTTAGATAAGCGGTGATTTAATGTTACATCGACAGATTGTGTGTCAAAGTTTGATTAGATTAATTGTGCATAAAAATTTAAGTGACTTTTACCACCTTAAAGTATTTTATGGATTTCATAATAGCTGTGGTCTATTGAAATTACAGAAGTCTTACTTTTAATATGTGTTTTTATTCTAGCTTTCTTGAAATAAAATATAAAACTTACATAAGCTTTAAATCTTAATCTCAAATACTTAGTGAATGATGAACTTTTCGACTTGCTTTAAAAACTTTTTAAATTTTTTCACTTTAAATATAATTTTAGTATTTGGTGAGTAGGATCATAAACCAAACAATGTTACTCCTACTTTGCGTCATCGCGGTACCGCGCCGCCACGCTTTGCGTTACACAAACAAAACCGTACAATTAGAAGGTTTCTATTCGTCCATGTAAGTGGCAGTTATAACAAACATCTATCAGTATTCAATAAGCCGTCTGCAGCAGTTCACGGAATAAATACCGATGGGCGGACAGGCGCCGTAATCGCAGGCGTGGAGGCGCGCCGGGGCGGTGCCGTGCTCCATCATTGTGCTTGTCACAACAATTCCTTTCAGCGGCTTGATGCTTATGAATGCGTAGCGAACCAGTGGAAAATGCAAGCTTTCACTCGGCTTCAGATTTGACGTGATCAGACGTGTTTTACAGCTTACAGTGAAACTATACTGGAGTCTTAAAGCAAGAAGTAACCGAGAAGTCTTTATTAATGTTTTGTAAATCTAATTAAAACATAATATTAATATTATATTTCACTTGTGGTTTGGTTATTCAGTTCTATTAGTTACATTGACTGAAAACAGAAAAATTATCAAAATACTGAGCATATGAGTAAGCTATTGAGTTGAAAAAGCCAAATCAGTATTAAACCCAGCCCAAATCATTATTAAAAGTGTTTTCTCATAAAAAAAGCACTTGTTAACACTATAAAGACAATAACATTACGTTAATAAGCGCGTTTATAGTAACTGGTACACTACTTAGAGTTGTAAACGTGCCATAAAGCTCATATCGGTTTTACGGCGACTCAGTGAGCTTATCTTATCCGCCGCGAGCCCGCGGAGGCTGTAATTGATCATTAAGCCGCACTAGAGATAACAAGCATTGGTATAGGCGCGTGTTTGACCGGTCACCTGATGTCTGCTGAATTCGCGGGTGTTCCCTACGATAGAAACACTAAAATATTGCTTTGACGTCATTTGAGAGAGCATACACTGATGAAGCTTATACTTCGCGATATAGAGATAAGAATACCTACTATTTTTCGATTGGTCTATAACTTAAATACTGAAGATAAATGTACTTAGCGATAAAAAATATAGCGCTGGTTCGTTCTTTTTAGGTATCTAGATAATCTTGTAAATCTAAAGAAAATCCTATTTATTTAATCCATTTTCTATGATTTTATCTGTTCCGTTAAAATTGTTGCCTGTAAAGGACCTAACAGGCCTAGACCAGACTTATAACTATCATGTTATAGTTTCAATTCTGTTCAAAGAACTATAAAGATATATTTTACAACAAACAAATCAACAAGAGACAATTTGAGTGTAATAATAATTTGAATATTGAACAAGGGGACTACATCAGAAAGTCAAAGTGAATGTTATTGATTTAAAGTATTTTTGTTTACCTTAGTTTTAAACTTAACAATACATATATTGGTAATGTATACGAGTAGATGCAAGTCAGTCCAAGCGGGGATCGCATTTCACCACATTTAATGCTCTCGTGGTGTCCTGGTGTCGTGGATGTGTTTAATGTTAAAATATTCTCCAGTCTTATGTATTCACTTTTATTTCAATAAATTCCGAGGCGACAATATCCCACGCGTGAGGTGTAAATATTTTATGCAACGAATGATTATTTCGGGATTGTTTTTACAATGTAATGCAAAGTAAATTATATTTTTTGCCACTAAGCTAAGTATATGATTTTAAAGTACAATATTAATGCCTAAAACAATTTAACCAATAAACCAATAAACGATAATTCCAACGTCGAAATAGTAATTGGCCTGTTCACTAGATAAGTCATTACATTAAAGGTTAGCTCGGACAAATACGGCACTCATTAACTAGACTATGAATTATACGAAATAATTTATAATAGTACAAACACGCAAATTCATTTAAATGTAAACTATAAAATCAATGTTGTTATAATTCCGTATTTTACCGGAATAATCATTATGCCAGCACCATCGTGTTCTTATCGACTAAACTACATTCACATTTAAAATAATTTTATAACATCTAAAGTATCATTTTAAATATTTAAGATTTTCCACTCTTACTAGTAATAAGTTAGTGGGCATATTGCAAGACATCACGTTGGAATGAATCTCGTGAAAGAAGCACTTGATTTTAATTTCAAAGTCTTCAAATCCGTTCATATTTTGTGTATTACTGGTCAGATCGGGACGTATCCTTGGCGCACGCCTCCCGGTGGCAACAACACCGGCCGGCAGTCTTCCTGCAGGTCATTTGAATGTCTAGACGCGGTAATGTATTCTAGTATTTGTAATACAATGACTGACCAATCAATCTTTTCCTAGGTCTCACTTTTGGTTTAGGCTACATTATTCCTGTTTGAAAGACGTCATTACTTTAGAACTATTTATTCGACACAAAATAAAGCGAATGCTTTAATTGCATTAAACACGATATTAATTTTAATTTGAAACACTTAATTTGCATATCATAATCTAACGTTGAAATCGAATTGAATGAAAATTTAATACGCAATTATGCTTAGCGAAATAATTACAAACTTTAAATTACGTGGGAATAGAATCGAATATTCATTTTGTATGTTCTAGACTTCCAGTAAGTTCTGCTTATAATAGTGCGGCTGAGACTTTATTATTGGAACATGAGAAATATGCTGCAAATGTAATTATTGAAATTCTATCTACATTCAAAGTAGCCAAAGTTTATGGCGAACCATTCAGATTCTCGCGTAATACGAATCTAATTCCGCAGGAAAATCTAAGCGCTACATAAAGTAGTAGTAATCGACGACCGCGCATCTGCCTCGACTGGCAACGATGAAGCCGAGCAGTAATCTCATAACGCGACCAACTTTACATATTCATTACTTAGAGCCTTATTATTTCAATATCCATGAATCAGCGCGGATTGGGGCCGTTTTGCTCATTTGCATCTAAAGACCAATAGTAATACGCGGGTTACTCGCGCACTGTATGGAAATCGAAAATAATCGAACGGCGATGGCGTCGATCGTGAATAATTCATTGCGCAAATTGTAATATTATACAAATGACACGGGTTTGCGCGGCCCGCAGTGGACGCCTTGTACGGCGGCTAATGGTGCTAGCGACACGATCTCACCAGCTCCGAGACGCTAATTGTTTCCAATATATTTCTGTAACATGATGTGAAGGAACTTCTATTTGCTACTTGCGAGGTAAAGTTAATATTACAGCAGATCAAGAAGCCGTCCATGAACGTTTGTAATTTCAGAAGTATCACAAGAAAGTACTATGCTTGTCTCAAAAGGATAGGAAACGATTGCTCCCTGCAAAAGAGGGGAGAAGTCGGACTTTAATATTTGATTCGACTAACACAACACTCAGTAATATTATTTTTTATATTAAAATATATTGAGCCGCGCGTGTAATTGAATTTGGCAACACGGGACAGCGAGATGATTCAGCAAATCAATAAAATATTTGATGGCATACCGTTAAATAACCGGACAAGTCATTTTATTGCACTTTTATGATTTTATTATCAACTTATTCTGGTTCTCGTTTGAAGGATTCTCTCCGAAATAAATGATTTTATATTGTGTTGAATCTTAAATGGTGAGTATATGATTTTTTAAATTCTTTGTAACAAAATAAGTGTTAAAACACATAAGATTATTTTGGTTGAATCTTCTTTATTTTATGTTATCATGCAAGGAATATATCTGATCTACTATTAAACGGAAAAGTTTGATTGTATAAACGATTGTAAATATAGGTAGGTTAATAGGGGAAGACTACAAACTATGCAGTAATTATAAGACAACACGCCGCCGGGTGAAAGTGCGGGACAAAACCAGTGTAAACTTATAATTTAGAACCATCAGAACACTGTAGACTATAAATTATTATTATTACAAGAAAACAGGGTCGAAGTGTCTAATAATAAAAGCGCCTTATTATTTATGGGCATAATGCTACTACTGTTTTTTACTGAAATTGAATATTAACATGATGTAGGCACATAGAGCTTATATGTCACCTACACCTTGCTTTAAAAAATTTATATTTTTAATCGTCGCCATCGCCATAAAACCATTTTAGTCACTGTTAATTTACCACCAATCAAATCTTCAAAATTAGCATGCGTGTCACATACGTGTATATATTTATCATAACGATTAGCTACGTATCCGTATGTCTGTCTGTCTATAACGGTAGAGCACAGTGGCGCCACAGTTGCGCCGTGCATACCAACTGTGATCCTCATTATGATAATCGAAATTATTTCTTGCATGTATGATCAAGTGATTTTGGAGAAACGTTAAAGAGTTTACCGTCCGGAATAACAATAGGAAAGACAAAACTGTTTATGCTACGTGGTTCTATTTGATGTAAATGTTTTTATAATAATAAATAAATACATAAATATTGCTGGACATTTAACACAACGTTATCTGGTCCCAAAATAATCAAAGCTTGTACTATGGAAACTAGATAGCTGACAGACATACTTAAACATCTTTTTTTGTAAATACACATAAATACTATACATATATTAACACCCAGACAGTAGATAATTACAATGTTCATCACATCATAATTTTCTACTCGTGGGGATCGAACCCACAACCTCCACGCAATAGACCATTGCTATATCAACTGCTTCAATCGGGTCAAAATAAATGGCTGGAAAACGAATCAATAACAAATTTACAATAGCATAAAACCTGAACCCATGAACTATAAATAAAACTCTGATAAATACAACGATTTTAGAGGAATTCAATAAACAACAAGATTCGTTAAATGTCTCTCTTTTTTGGGAATGTTTACTCTAAGTCATTCATTCGAAGTTTATATGTATACTATATTTCTTATCTCAGGAGATATTTATTTGCAATATAATATTTTAATTTATTCAGAACAATCAGATGTTTCCTTTAATAGAAACACGCAAGTGAAATTGGAAGCATAAGTCATAATAAAATAAAAGATACTTAATGCTCTATCGAACATTTTTCAAACAAAAAATCTGTATGATACATAATTGTGTTAAATCGATGATATTAAATATCGTGATAATTGCCGAGCACGCTTGAATAAAGCGGTCATTATAATAATAGTATAATAATAGCTTGTATATTGTATTGTGGTAATAGTTCTTAACACGTAGGTGCCGTTGGTACCGCGGGCTGTTCTCTAAGTTTACTAAGTTGGGCTACTAAAATTGTGTATGTTTGGATAATTGTGATACGATCATGAATTAATAACTTAGCGGATAAGTGAATTAATAACCGAATTTGATACAAAGATATTAAATTAAGAATGTGTGGATGGATTGTTTGAGGATGGGTATAAGAATGAGAGATGTGACTAAGGTAGCAGCAGCTATAGGGGTATGAAGTTAGTTCAAGTATTTTGGTATTCTCTCCTCTTTACCTGAATTTGACTACGCTGATATAGCGACGTTTTATGTTCGCTGTGTGTCTGTATATCACGTGTTCTATAATACCATACTCCATACATGTCGGTACAAGAGGGGGGCATGGTGGGGGGGCTCAGCGGGCCCGAGATATGTGGAGATATGTGCAGCCAGTGAAGCGAGCAGCGCGTCCAACCAAGCGCGTGATTCGACCTGACGGCGGAGCGCGGCGGCTTTGCGGGCGTGCGCCACCGCTTTGCTTTGACGATAAACCATACATACATACATACATATAGCAGAGAGGTCAAAGGCACTCTTTTAGTACTTAAAACGCATACAAAGAATGTTATGCATGGACTTATGGTTTCAAAATTTTTCACATACATAAGATGCATGACAAATATAGGTATGCTAAGCTTAAAAAACTTTAGAAAAATTCCTTACTAATATTAAAAATGCGAAAGTAACTCTGTCCGTCTGTCTGTTTGTCTGTCTCTTTACGCCTAACCTACTGAACCGATTTGGATGATACACAGTTTGTGTAAAATCCGACAAAGGCTATAGGACAGTTTTTATCCCGGAAATCCCACGGGAGCGATGAATCCGCGGGGCCATACAAAAACATTTAGAGCAACAAAATTTTGCAATATTTTACTATTCGTACTTATCCATAGTAAGTAATCTTTAGCCGTAACATTAATATTTTATGAACAACTCCTCGCCCGGAGTGGAGGCACGCGGGGCGCACTGCTCAGCGCTCAGCCGATCGGAAAGCATTGAATATTTACCAAACGAGCGCCGACACAATGCGCCGAATATTATCCGTTATTATACTTTATCATACATTGTACACATAATTGCTGCAATAACATCTCTCCCCTTTGTGCTACGAAGCTTCAATGAAGATATAATCCCTCCTTTGTGCCGCATCACCTGAATGTTATGTTAAAATAAACTCCTCGTTTTGCTGGATATCGTTTGGGTCGATTTGAAATATACCTCCAACAGATATTTATGCAAATTAATTACAGATGGGATTCCTTTTCATGTTAGCTCGAAGTTGTCATATTATGCCAACTTAATTCAATATCCGGATACGAGATCAATAAACAAAAAATATGCACGAATAGAGTATCTATTTGGAAGCATTTTATTTCTTTAAACATGAGTAGATTTTACTGACAAAGACCCATAGTAAAGTACATAACAGACTACATGAGCCCACGCGTAAAAAGGTACGAATATATTAATAATATAAATTTGAATAAGGTTCGCAAACTTTTTTACCGTTTCCGCGCGATAACGGAGGACGCCCAAAAAGCATTTCTGTGTAACTTCCACGAC
>LQNK01000134.1:98323-108363 GCA_001586405.1 Phoebis sennae
GTCACGCTAACACTACAATGTAAAATAAAGAAGATAAATGTTTAATATCACTACTTATTTAAATGAAGGTACAGAAGCGCATTTAATTTCAATTCTATAAACCAATTCAAATATGGAGATGTTGCAAATCTATTCAAAGTTCGTTACACTAAGTGTGATGGTAGTTTTTTAAGGTGGTCGTTTACGTCTTCTGAGTCAAGTATTCTCTCGAGAATTAATCGGAACTGCAAAGACCACAACGTTTAGCACAAAACTAAAACTTACATTTGCTTTATTCATTGAGAATTCTCTTTGAAGCTCAACTTTGGTACCTGCAGCAGGCCATACGCTCGACTGGAACGAGGAGTGACGGCGGAGTGCAGGAGTCAGAACTTTCTCGCAGCAGTTAACACGTGTTGCATTTATATACGCCAACCGACTCACATTATATTACGATACACAGTGCATGGATTGGACGTGATATGACTGCCTATAAACAAACATTTGATGTCATGCGCAAGTCTCTATGAACAGCACAAATGGAAATAACCCCACGAGTGTAAATGTCATTACAGCTTTAAATTGTATGAAATATATTTTGCGTCAAATCTATTCAATTGTTTTAAGGTGATTGAGTACACATAGCGATAGTACACTAGACATTATCAAATTACTCAAAGTAAATACTACTCTGCAAAATTTAACGTAAGTAACAAGAAATTCAACTAATTTCTGGAATAATTTTTGTCGGCAAAACTTTTCAGTACGTAACGCAATTGATTAGAATCTGTACTTCGTGATTAATATAAACTGTGTTAACCTAATATAAGACACAACAATATATTTTGTCACCAATATTAACTTAGTGATAACATTTGAATATGTAAATATGTTATCGGAATTGTTGAAATTGTTGTACATTAATGATTCCCAATAATTGTGATGATTACGCGTCGCGCGGCGGGCGGCAGGCGCCGGGTCCTGTCCGGTGCGCCCGTAAATCCCCCCTAATGCTTTATTTACTAATATTTCACTTTTATCACCGGTGAAACATTCATAAATGATTTATTGGGTTCGCTCGAAATTTTCGATTTTTTTATAAAAACAAAAATGTGACTAACCTAAAGTAAATTAACTAGTGGGTCGCTCCGATAAACCATACTCCAGATATCGGACAAACATTCACATATCCACCCCTACATTCGTAACCCATCCATCGATGTCGCTCATCTTTGAACTTAACATTTTATTTGTCTTAACTATCCTCTTATGAAATTTAATCAAGATCAACAATACTCATGTTATCGTCGGACAAACTTGGAAACAACTTGCATACAAACATACAATCGCCCGGCCGTTTTGATTCAAATTTAAATCTCTATCATATCCATAAATTGAAAACACACTGTTATCATTTTCATTGCCAAACAATTTTCTGCTTATTCAAGTTCGAGCAAGTATTCCGCAAAAATTGTTTGAATGCATTAACAATGTCATCAGTAGGCTACAAAAATGTGAGCATTTCATAAATATTAATGTAGTTTCAGTGACGATTCATGTTTGTAGCAAATGCATATCATACCGAACAAGATGCAAATCTGTTTTGTACAATGAAAACACATATAATAAATGTGTTTTCATTGCAACAATACCTAGTGATAGTTGTAAGAAACTATCTAATATCTAATAATATAGGTCTAAAAACAGTTGGCTTTTAAAAAATCTAAATTCGTAAGCAATTAGTTTTATGCGGAGAGATATGAGCAATCACTTTTACGATCGCTGTGATAAAGTTAGGACACTTGTAAAAGGGCAGGAGCCAAAGCAACGTAAGGGCCTCTCGAGGACCTCTTGTGGGTCTGAAGTGCGCTCCAAGCGGTGTCGCGTGCCATTTGTGTGTTGTGGGCAATTTAGTCAATTACTTTGTTTAATTGAGTCAATATTGTTGTGTGTTCATTGTTCTATTGTATGGGTAAACACTTTACGCAGGGATCAGAATAAGTAACTTACAACATGAGTGCCAATCTCAAAGAAGAATAATTAACTATCCTCTTTGTTACTTGAAAATAATTTACAATAGTATATAAAAAGGACTATGTTTATACTTATTAAGTCAGTCGTTTAATTACTTATTAAAAGGTACAACTCTACCTTTATATATAGTTTAATTGACCTCCAATAATTATTGAAGTTACTCTTATCTATCCAACCCATAATGGTGAACATGAGATGTGTCGTAAAGGCATCCGCAGAGAAATGCGACAAACTGAAGCTTATCTAAACGCGGGTCACAAACGTCCACAGGCGCACAACTCATCTTAGCTTTGAAACTCAAACGTTGATGTGATCTAAAGTAAGGGTTATTTTAAAAAAAAATATATTTTTTATTGAGTATCGTTATATCTCCACCTATGTTAAAAAATAATAAATAATATTTATTTTTCCTTATAAACATAAAAAACACCTTACAAACATTATGACTGAAAGAATAGGTAAAATAAATACATTAGCACAAGATAGGCCATAGATAGCGTTCTGTGAAATTTTAGTAAGAGGTATTCTTACACGAAAATATGAAAACGAAAACATGGCGTAAATGCTATGCTATCCTATGCATAAACTCATAAAATTCATAAATAAATACTAGTATTTGACAAAAATATATTTTCTTCACCGTTATAACTGTTCTGAAATATACGACATCACTTAAAAGTATTTTCGAATGCACGTAACAATAAGCGAGCGTAACATCAACATATAATAAAATTATAGAAATACGGGTTTACCGCGCGCCGCCGACGTCGCACCGCGTACAACTATTTAGCTATTCTTATCTGAAAGCACTATTATAAACACATAAACGACGAGAAAGATTTACATTACAGATTAAAGGAATTACTTGAGAATTTTAATACATTGCAATACATTGAAATGCTTTTGTATCTTTTACTGAACTATGAAGAAACAGCTAAACGTAACGTTTGCATTATCTATGCTCCCCTAGAAGATTATAACTAGAGTACCATGAATGTCTATAAAAATGATGTATTAATGTCTGCATTTCTATTAAATTTGGTGTCTATCCGAAGGGAGGTAATGAAAACAAATGACACCGCCTCCGCCTGATCTCGTAAAATGTGATCAAATATTCAGGCAGAGGGAGGAAATTGCTGTACAATTTATTTTTAATATTTTTATGCTATCAAGCTGAATGTGAAGCAAATTTGAAATTCAAAGCAAATTTGAAAGGTGTACAAAATGTTATAATTTAATTCAAACATTCAAAATCTAAGTTGCACCTTGTAGCGATAGTGATAATGATTGTAATTAAAGGTGGTTTAAAATTAAGATAAGTATGTGTGCTTGTCTCTCTTATAAACCGGAATCTTGTCAAGAAAAAACATCTACTTGCCTTAAATATTGAAAGTTTTTACATGTCATAATTTATTGAACATTAATAGCAATCTATTCGATTTAAAGATAAATTATAAATGATAGAGTAGCGCTTTCTTCAACTTAATTATTTAACGCGCTGTAAATTATACTGTCCGTTATTTTTAGCTCGCGTAAATCTCATACCATTAAGGATCTCTAGTAAATTAAATAAAAAGTGTCACTTAACAGTAGCCAAGTACCAGGCGCCCATATCCATGGTGTAGCTTATAATTTAGTAGTCGCTAATGGAAGGAGCGCATTAAACTTCGCCGCTTATAGCGCGGGCCAGGTGTTCGCTTCCCGACCCAGCAATATCCTAATAGCTAAACTCACTTAGCAGTGTGCGGATACCGCCGTTAAAAATACGACATTTTCCCTATTCCATCATAAGCCGAGTCGCTTCCGTTTAAACGAAGCATTAATTTCATTATTTATTAAGCCGATGATATCTATGGTAATATAATGACTGCGACAATTTCTAGAAGTTACGGCATTCAATAATTAAATTATTCAAATATATTTATTTTAAACGTTGTTTTTAATTCGAAGTGGCACGTTTATCGTTCAATGTTTTGTAGTCAACGTATTTGGTATTAGGTTAACATTCATGTAACTCCTCAAGTACTCAATTTATTTAAAACTTTGAAAAATTAAGCAGGTTTTCAACATAGCGCCACGTTCGCGCTTTAAAAACAAAAGACAATCAACGGGGAGTGCAATTGAAAAGCATTAAACGGCTGAACCCTTTGTGATTGCGTTTGTAAACAAATTAAACGCAATAACACAGGAGGTGGGGGTCAACCCTCGCGCAATCACATTACAACCCCCTAACAACCCTTTTGCTTGATGGATTGCTTTCGCGTTATTTAATCGAGTTCCGCTTTTAAACTCTTCATTTTGACGTATTTTAATTCAATATTATTTAAAACAAAAGAAAAAATTAACCCCTTTATCAAGCCTTGTGTTTGGTTGAAAAAGGAATTTATTTATGAAATCTATATGGAACGAGACAGTCAAAATTTATTGTATTATAACAAAAACAGACCAGATTTTTTGTCTCGTAGCCGTATGGTATTTCAATATTATTAATTAATACGAAAACTAAAAATGGCTAAACAGGAAATGGAGTAAAAATTAACTCTATTAGAGCTTATTTTTAAGTGAAGAAACCCAGCAGAATGTTCTAAAAGCTTGGAGTTAATTATTTTACTGGCAATGTAAAAAACGGGAAGTGCACTATGAGGGTTTAAAGAGGGCAAAAAACTAAATCCGCTTTGTACCACAGGAGCGCAGAGCAATCCCGCAGAGAGCCCTCCGCCGCACTCCCGCGGGACGCTCTGCCGTTCGCAAATTACTCTATGATCAAGGGTTGAACATCTCCTTGGAATGTTTAATATTATTAATGAAATTCAACTAATATACAGTCCCTTGCAGTAGTTTTTTTGTAAAAAAAGAACGTATTTAACTGATAAGTTTTAGGATGTGCAAGGAAAGGCATGTTAGGAAAATTTTGATATGAATGTGGGTGCAGTGAGGGAGTCTGAAAAAGTGTGGATGAATTGTGTGAATAAAGATATGAGTGACAACGGTTACACTAAAGAGATAACGGCTGATAGAGGAATATACGATATTGTACACAAATACTGCCAACATGTTTTTTCAATTTTCTTACAGATACATTTGCTATCATCCCAAAATCTGTGATTAGGCTCAAAAATTACGGGACCGATTTTAAAAATTGAAATCTACGTTATTCACGAGTAACATAGGCTATATAAGATTACGCTGCGGATGCGGAGCCGCGTGGAATACCTAGTTAACCATACACTACTAAAAGTTATGAATTTACAATAACAGGAAAACGCAGGGCAGCCCTACTAACCAGCACCAGCAAAGAGCACGGAGCACAGAGCACCGAGTGTTTTGACTCCAACGCTTCCCGCCAATATATCACGCGCCTAATGTATCGCGACCGGCGCCCGCGCCAACATCGACCCTACGCGTATACATATACGATTCCTTTTTCAGTAATCACGGTATAAATCGGATTAGTTCAAGTACCAGAACAAACGGTAAAAAGGAATTGTAACTTTAACTCTACGTATCATAGTTCACTTTTCATTGTTATGTGCAACTAGTTGTTTTGTACGCGAATTTTTGGCAACATTGTATTGTTAAGTTAGTACACACATTTATGCACCGTATTGACAAGTAATAAGAATGTTAATGGCGTATTTTTGTTTGGTCGCATGTAACAGTAAGTTTGCGAAGTTCAATCCACATGAAAGCTCCGGGATTAGTGTTTGATGACATCATTATTTTCCAAATGGCGATCGTGTTACGATTCCTCTTGTTTGGGGATTGAACATTTTTTTATTTATCATGAGAGTGATGAAGATTTATTATCCGAATGTAATTTGGAGATTACTTTGTGTGATGTATTTGGTATTTTTGAGGGAAAATGATGTAGTAGATTTTCGTTGGACGCTAATTTTACTGGTGGCATTAATACATTGTAAGTTCTACTATTAACTGTTGTAGGGCGATAGACCCAGATTTAAGGGCTTTGGGCTAGCGTTGAACTGAGACACTGAATTGAGTTGTAAAATCTTTAATTATATCTACTTATTAACACTGATAATCTAATGCTATTATAACTATGATATTATGACTATGCTATGATACTGATTTGCTTATTGATTTGTTATGCTGATATAAATGTAAATGTATATGTAGTATGTATGGAGCGCGTCGCGGTTGCTGGTTGTGGACGGACTCACTGCATTCGGCAGCGCAAGACAACCACGACACTTATTGCTGATTCGGGTGTTCGGTGGTCATTGCACCGAACAACTGTGATAAAATACTAAGATTCAACGAGAATTAGGCACATTACAATTATAAGCTCTGGAAAAGAAACTGGCTCTTTTTAGCGAAAAAAAAATTAGGTTAAGAGAGGTGTAAATCCAAGAAATCTTGAACAAATAATGTAAATAAGAATCATTTTACAATTACTTTTAAAGTAAGCAAGTTGAATAAACTCCAACTGAATTATTTCCAAATAAGCATTGTGAAATCCCTAAATCCCGAAAGTCTCTGGTGGCAATAAATAACCACGCTGTTGCACCGTTATATACCTTATACATATGACAATAGGGGTCTTTGTAGTGGGAAGCTAAATAAATGTGCAATGAGTCTGAGCAGGTCCACCCTTGTTTCAATTTTCCACTTGGGCGCTCTCTGTCGGCCGAGATTGCAGCTCGTTACAAATGTATCATTATTCTAACGCAGATGTTCGCCTATTGCGATTCCGCTGAATAAACTGAACATAAATTGGAAACTCATTTTTAATTAAAATGTAATAGATTGAACGAATAGTGTCCCGGTGTAATGATAAATGTAAATTTAATATAAAATATTATGTACATCAGCGTCTCAGTATAAACGATACCTTAGATATGATATTACGTCCGTAAGCTAAAGGAAAGCTCATCTTATTTGTTAAACTGTAAACTTAAAAAGCTCGTTTTGTACTTAAATAAAGTAATAATATTATAAATGCTCTCATTAAAGTAATAAAAGTAATAAGATTTGAAAAGACATACATTTGTAGCGAACGTAAAACGCAAAGTATAACAGTTTCTGGTCATAATTTAAACACACTTTTATTCCTCAGACCTTTGATGTGAATAACATAAACACATGAAAGTATATTTAGTTGTGAAAGGAGATCTCTTGTGAATCATTTAGTGAACACGAGGGTCGCGTAAGCCGGGCCCGCGGGACCCGTAACGCGAGACGACGGACAAATAGATACATTTGTACACAAATAACACTATGTTGCATCTCTCCACTTCGAGGGCGAACAACAACCCTCCAACACTGCGATACTCATGAAAATAAAGCAACAATATTGAATCGATAAGTTCAAATGTTATAAAAAGAAGTTCTAGAAACTGCTTTGAAAAACCTTCAAGTGAGCTTGAAATGCACGTCTTTATTTATCCATGGAGCGTTTAACAAAGTAGTATACGACAGAACCGGGTAAAATAGCACTGTAATTACGCGCAAGAAGACGAGGCTCGGTGTCGAATGGTTGCGGAGTCAGTTTTCAATGTAATAATTTAGCGATCTTTATGTCACTAGTCGCGTCGTCCGTCGAACCTCCGCGTAAAGGTCGCAAATACTCAATGCGCTTAAAACTTAAAATTAAAAGGCATATTGGCCATTAATTATCTATTAACGACAGAATGTTTCCTTGGTCGGGCGGCGCGCTATCGCCCATCTCCGATGGCGGGTATGTAAATAAGACCATGTAGGAGGACTCTCGTGTGTCTAACCTTATCTGATCGCATCGCGTCGTGAGTTACACCGCGACCGTGACGTCTGCTGGCTCGAGTTTCGTCAACTTACCTGGAACAAAAAACGAACATTATAGCGAACGAGTTTAATGAATATTAAAGCAAACAACGTCTTAAATCGGTTTAAAGATTCTTTATTTCTCATTAAGATTATTGATTAAATAATGTAAATGTCTTAATAATAATATCAATGTGTTCTGTGACAGTTCTCAAAACATTTCTCTTATTAAATGATTTAAAACATTTTACATTACAAAAGCTCCGCAAGCACATTTATTTGTGTTGCCTTAAACGCTGAAACGAATAAGTTAATTTGTAGGCACATTCATATCGGGCGCATTTGTAGCGACGCACAGATTTTATGAGCGTTTTATGTGGACGTTGATGTACAGTTGTGTCACATATTATATATGTCTCCGGTTTTGTCTCCTCGCCTTTCACGCGGTTAATTACCCGACATAAAAATACCTCTATTTCTGAATTAACGACGATATTAATCCAATTTGGTATTATTTAAAGGTATGCATTTTAGGCGTTTGTGTGGATGGCTCCTCGCGATCGTGATGCGTGATGCGTGTCGTCGATAACGAGATAACAAATCGAACAGCTCTAAGCTCGGCTCATTAATACGATTTAATTATCTGACTCGTTTATGTTACCATAAAACGGGGACATAAAACTTATTATCGCCAGTAAAAATACAGTAATACTGGTAAGTTACATTGCAAATCTAACTGTAGCTTCAATAACAGCTCCATTAATGCGACGTTACAATGTTGTGGTCGGAGGAAGGTCATCGCCGACGAACAGAATGAACAGAATGCCTTCACACCGGATCGAGTTCGGGTCGATCGAGATAGACATAAAGATTAAACAACAAATAGATCAACAAGTTCCGATTCACGGAACCACGATAAGCGACTGTCACCGCTAGGCATTTAAAATGCCTCCGAGCACATAAATAAAATCAACAGTCGGCGGGCAGCGGGCACCCACCGATCATGCACGATACCGCGTCACCGCTCCCAATAAAAAACGATGCCTCGGAACACTCCCGGGAAGGCAACGCATAAATATATCAAATCGAAAACAATAGGAGACATCGAGATACCGCATCACACGCGGCCCACGGACATATTTCAAAAATGGATGTACAAAAAGCGAATCAAAAAAATGCGACACGATAAAGTGAACGTCGAAAAAAATACGTGATGGGCATTAATTAAAACGGAGCCACGACCGATCCACAAAAACAAAGAGCTTAAACAAACCTTCGCAGTGGGAGCCGCGATCATCATCATCTCACATTTTTAATCATCGGCCCCGAGCGACTCGCGCTTGGATTTGGACTCTCCACTCGGTCTGTATAAGATCCATCGCAGACCGCAGTGGTCCCTCGGTTTGTTTGTCACCGTTGTTTTAATGGCATTACGCATCTCGGAAGGGTTATCAGCGGGGTCCGATCTGGGCGCAGGTACGGAACAAGATTGATTGGCCTCGACCCGACGTTTTTATGGTCGCATCTCGGGTGTCGTCGACTCTTACGTTATTAAATTAGTGATATTGATCACGGGAAACGAAACCAACATATCTTGTGTTCACTTATTTCTATTTTAATATTTATTTAGATCCTTACGTGGTGAAAAAATTAGATGAAACAGTATCGCATTTTACGATCGCAATACCAAATTTATACCTACATCATCGTTAATACTTCGTAGTATATCTACATATTGGTTATATTTTGTATTTTCCACATACTTATATTTTGAGCTATAGTATCTAAAAAAAATATTTGACATCATGATATATAGCTTATTTATTCATAAAATCTATTTGACA
Source organism: Phoebis sennae (assembly GCA_001586405.1). NCBI lineage: Eukaryota > Metazoa > Arthropoda > Insecta > Lepidoptera > Pieridae > Phoebis > Phoebis sennae. Next base: position 107,941 of record LQNK01000134.1, read on the forward strand.
ACAACTCAGGAGTCTCAAACATTACGATCACAGCGGGACACAGTTTTTTCTGATAGTTTTGTTATGAAGTGTAGCGAGTATCATAAGTGATTGAATCAGTGCACTAAAAGGCCCATCGGATAATGGGACACAAGTCACTACACAGAGAGGCGTGGTGGCCACAATGCTTGTCAACACACCATTGTGCCCGGCTCAGCCGTACGGAGGGAGTGGTGGACAAACTGACAACGATTTGATGTACTGCATTGTTGGTTTTTAATGACAATATCTGATTTAAAAAAAAACACGATATTTGACATAACGTTTTTTATTGTCGTTTCGAATGATGAGATTATCTTTTTTTAGATATTGAGAATAAAAAAGCATCTTAGTTATTTAAAGAAAAAGGATTTAAAATTAATAACTTCACACAACAGACATAAC
>LQNK01000134.1:109183-122616 GCA_001586405.1 Phoebis sennae
TTCTGATAGTTTTGTTATGAAGTGTAGCGAGTATTATAAGTGATTGAATCAGTGCACTAAAAGACCCATCGGATAATGGGACACTACGCGCTACACAGAGAGGCGTGGCGGCCACAATGCTTGTCAACACACCATTGTGCCCGGCTCAGCCGTACGGAGGGAGTGGTGGACAAACTGACAACGTTTTGATGTACTGCATTGTTGGTTTTTAATGACAATATCTGATTAAAAAAAACACGATATTTGACATAACGTTTTTTATTGTCGTTTCAAATGATGACATTATCTTTTTTTAGATATTGAGAATAAAAAAGCATCTTAGTTATTTAAAGAAAAAGGATTCAAAATTAATAACTTCACACAACAGACATAACCCGTCTAAATCATAAATAATTTCGATAGTTTTTATGAAGCATACGAATAATATGTTTTGACGTAAAGGGTCAACTGATTTGTTTGAACACAATAATTACACGTTTCGTTAATTCTATATTGTTTGCGTCCCGCCCACCTCTTTATAGAAGATGGATGTTAATCAGTCCCTAATGCTGGCATTATTATCCCAGAAACCTTTACACATTCAATCTTTTGAAATAAACCAATACATTGAAATTTACAAGTTACGTTGTGATACTTTGATATTTAGTGACGTATGATCTTTCAAAAAGCTTAAAAAGCACAAACAATTGCTCATATTGCGCCATAAAAAGTGTTACAATAGTGCACACGCAATGCGCAATGCGTTACTATCGGCGGGCCAGCTGATCTGCGGGCCTGAGACGCCGCGCCGCACAAAACACGAGATCACCCGATACGTCTCGATTATTCCCACACAATGCGATATTGCATTACCGCTCACTCGACAAAATGGCCGCGAACAATACTCAATGGAGTTAAGAAGGGATTTAGATTCAAAGGCCTTTCGAGGTTTCTTTGTTTATCGGCTGCTTTTATAAAATTTGGATTTAGGGTATCTGTGGAGGAGGACGGCGACGTAACGTTTCTATGGTCGATGTGAATTTCTATACAATGACTGAAGTGCCGTTCTTTTGAGCATACGGTATATTCAACTCTTAAATAATATTTTAAGGTGCTCGAATGATTTGAAACTTTTAACCTTTATTTAGTTTGTATTCTACATACCGTACCATTCTGCATCAATATAGATTAACCTGAAACTATTGCAGCTACTGGGAGATATTTATCTTTTATTTTGAATAATCTCAAAATATAACTTTATACCACATTAAAGTTTTCACCTTCGTCATTCAATGATCCATTTCCACATCCCCATAAATTGATACAGAAATGACACTTCAGAAGCATCTTTAAGTACGGCTGTACCCTTACAAGGGCTTTATCGTATTGGTAGGCTCCGCGGTGCGTTTGAGTCGCGGCCGTAATGCGCGCTGATGGCGGCTTTTTGCGCATGCGCGACAAAAAGGCGGCGCTGCCCGTGCGCATCCAACGGGCCTGCGCACCAAATGGCTGTTTGTGTGCAAATTATATTGCGCTATTAAGGACTTCCCAACACCAGGTTATATCTTATCAAATGTAATCATTATGTTGATGAGAAATATGATCGTACAACTTGTTACAAATATATTAAGTATAATTTTAGGCCAAGGACAAATTAGGAAGTGTTTGTAACCAGTTTACATAAAAAATGCTCATTGCAAACACTCCTTAAAATCTATAATATTTGCTAGTTGCAGGTATGGCAGTCTCGTCAGGTGAAATCCAATCAGTCGGAAGGAGCGGACCGACCGTCGTGCCCGCTGAGGTATGACGCTCTCGGAGACAAAGGTCGCCGGACGAATCAAGATATCGGACCAGTCGTGGTCCAAGGCAGGGAAAGTTGCGATTTTATATGCCCACTATAGAGAAGTCCACAACGATGAAAGACATTGCTTTAACTAGGCATAGCACAAAATATAATGGAATTGAAATGATCACATTTCAATTTCAGTATAAATTAATGCATAAAATTTGAAGTATATTTTTTCTATAGGTAGCCCGTGAATGAAATAAAAAAAAACGGAACTGATATTTTTGCGTAGGCACATAAATTAAAACATTTTTTGTTATTATCATATGTTGTAAATGAACTTTAAGCATCGCGATGGCTAAAAACATGGCTTGATTTGATGGCTTATTGATGGCTTAAAACAATGTATTCATCGCAGATCTGCCTATACTCGCTGTCGCCTGTACAGGCCGCCATTAGTCGCATAAGTGCGAGTCAGCGAGGCGAACGCGTGCAGCCGAGCCCACGTAACGACGCCGGCGCCGCCCGCGCTCGCGCCCGTCCCCACCGCACACGAGGATCGCTACAGACCACTAGCTACACTAGGACTAGCACGACTCTGAAGAACGGTAAGCCAGTAAGATGAACAAAGTTAGGGGAGAGCATGAGCGCAGACCGAGACAGAATTAAATGGCGTGCTTTGCCTATACCCAATTTCGGGTGTCACTGGATTGTAAATATGTTAGTACTAAAAAGTTCGTATTGACATTGCATATTGCCCTCGCTTGAAAGAAGACCAAGTAGTTTGTAAGAGCCACAATAAACAAGGTAATAAGGAACATCAGCTCTGTGCTTACCAAATCTAGACTGAAACGTACCGATCACTTCATGAAATCATAAAGCTTTCATCTAGGAGAGAGCATCTTTTAATTAAGATAGCAATGAGGCATTTGTGTCACTAAAATTGATATTTATGACAGGAGGCTTATTTTATTGAAGCATTAATAAATTTTATAAGGCAAGGGATATAAAGCGAAAACGGACTAAAAGGTAAACAAACGTTATAATTGATAAACTGAATCCATCAGTAAGAAATTAATCTTGAGGTTTTTTTAATAACAATATAAACACGCAGACGCCTCTCGTAATGGTAACCGACACACTCCGCCCAGAAACACCCACAACAATTAATTTCAATCCAATATAGTTAAAGATCTGGATAACATGGAGGAAAACAGTTTTTTCTAGTTTTAAAAAGTCCCTATTTTTGTACAATGCTGTTGCGTATATTATGATTATTACAAATTTATCTTTATTTGAAATTGCTAGGAGAACATTTGGTATATACAAAACGTAAACATGATTGCAAATACTAACACTCATTATATGAAACAACTTATTGGCCCCTGGTTCCATTATTTACTCACAAATTACGTTCGTGCCCAAGGCTTTGCGTATCTTTCCACATTTAATCCTCTCTCAAATCGCAGTATTCGGTTACATGTTACAAGATACTACACGAATCTTATCAATCAAAGAATTTTATGTAGTTGCTTCTTCAAAGTCAACTTCGAAATGTATATTCACGAAGAAAAGGGTTTCTTACTAAGCGTTGTTAGTCGTTCAATTTCTTTCCATACCTACTCCCCTAGATATTATTTTTTTAACTGCGTCTACGTTTTCCTTATTTAACGGTAAGCAATCGATTCAAATATTTCTATATAATTGAGACATAAACCTTTCTGCATCGGAACATCATCAAATCTTCACCATTTATGATATACATATATTAATGGAATAAGCAAAACGATATTAATACACACGCTAAATTAAAAATGTCCATAATGATTGATAGATTAAAGATGATGTATTGTTTTATTGGCTGGTCATTTTTTGCGTGACCACACAGGCGATATTCACAAAAAACACCGGGAGTTAAAGCCGAAATCTGGCAATAAATCCCGGCGTAAAACCTCATTAGCAACCGAGTGCGTGTAAACACCGTGTTAATCAACATGACTTCTATACTTTATAGAATACATACTACATAACTTTACAGGATACCATAGATTGATATCGTTGCGTCTTGTTTTAGCTCATCGCGATTTAGATTAATCAGAGAGAGACGGCGTAAAATTACTGCTCAAATCTTTATTCACAAAGATAATAACAAACAAGTCAGTCGAATCGTAAATAATTGAAAATATGCGGATTAATTAAGGTCGGTACTTGGTAGCGGGAATCACGTAGGCCGGGCCCCCGCTGCGCCTTTATGCGTCTCGGGTAAACATACAGACTGACAGACACGCACGATAATTATGCACTTGCAGGATAATGCTAATTTCGTACAAAACATCGGCTATATTTAAAATATTAAACTGCAGGTTCTGTTCGCTTTAACGTCGCCCGTAGTCGTAACTACAAAAAATATGATGAGTTTATTTTGCGCCACAGTATTTGTTACTGTGTTTCATGTAAAGGACTCGATTGGTATTCAACTTAAATCGGTTGCCTATTATGGATCTCGAATAAGATGGGATGTAGTAAAGGTTTTCGACGATAAAAATACTCGTAAAGCTACGATTCAACTCAATTACAACAGTGAGGCTTATCGTCTTGAATTCTATGAAGGGTTCACGACAATTTTATGGTTTCTCAAGTGTTACGTATAAATGTGTGATCTCTGGCAATATGGAGGCAGGTGTCGTCGCTGGTGAGTGAAGGCGGAGTCGTTGACAGCTGGCGGCGGTACATCACGACCTAATCCCCGGCTTACACGGCTTACGCGGCTTACCACGGCTTTGCGGTTAGCGCGAATTCGTACGAGAACTTCGACATAAATGCGTTATTTAAACGCTTGCGTATTATTAATGGGCTTGGTAATATATTCACGGTGCTGACATCGACTTATAAAAAAAAATAACATTAAACACGTATATTCTTTACTTTTAAATGAGAAAGCATTTTAATTGTAATAAAGACAAAATGGATAAGCCATTAAATTGTTTAATGCATATATTAAAATCCGCAAGAGCAGCAAAAGAGGAAGCCCTCATTTCACGCTACATCTCCCGGCTCAGCGTGGCGGAGGCCGCACGTGACGCGCGCGTGCCTGGCATGCTTGTCGCTCCAAGATCAAGTGACAAGTGGATTACGTGGTGGATCAGTAAGCCTCCCTAGCCATGAATTTTTTTCAAGACTACATAAAAGTTTTTCCGTTATTCATATGATGCATAGACAGGGACCGTTGTCAGTACGGTCTAGGTCTAAGACGTACGCAGCATATTCGGTCTTAATGTTATAGAGGTCAAGATATAGAGATTCATAAAGAATATCCAATCCATGAGTGATTAAGATAAAAAAAATATCTTGGATTTAATATATAAAAATAGTTAAAATAAAATGTACAGGGACTTTACTGACAGCAGTCTCAGCCTAGAAAAGTGTAGAGGACACCAAACCAACACCGATGCAATAGAGTCAACTACTCATTGCGCTAGTGGTCTCCACTTACTGTTTGTACAGCACATTAACATCGAGTAAATAAATGAACGAGATCATTGGCTATAATAACGTATTCAGCAGCCATTTTATCATGAGAAGCTATCAATTTTATAACAAATATATTATTATAAGATTTAATACATTGAGAAGATAATCAAATACATTAACATTTACCATCTTTTAGAGGACTAAAAGACGTCAAGTTAAGAAAATGTATTGTACGCAATTGTGTCGTTAGGATTTCATTTATCGTATTCTTATTTTATCTAAATTTGTGTAGTAATGAAAATACAGTAACTTAGTTTAAGTAACTTTCTCATTTTAAATGCTGATTAAAAAGTACATTAAGGTCATCCAATTAATAACCCATAAAAACAAATTCGTGCACGTTAAAACACAATTATCTAATGACAAACAACAATTGGTGACACTCCGTCGCGGGGGTTCGGAGGGACGCACAAATGAAAACTAATGTCCTCAGAGGGAGCGCAGTGGACCGGACGTAATGCCAATACAATCTAATTTCGAGCACCCGCCGCTCGCTGCAGTGCACATGTTATTACAGAATCATTGCAGAGGGAAATCTTACCGAACTTTTATGATTTATTCACCGATTTCGAAACAGGGGGTTCTCGATTCGTCTATTTTGTTTTATAAAACTTCACACGATAGGTTCACCGAATGGTATAGTAGTATTTTAATTAATGAGGTTTTAACTTGTATAATGCCATATGTGACTTAGTTGGCTTGAGCGTCCGCGTCGGTACAGAACGCCAAAGATGTTGGTTCTATCGTTCGTCCTTTATTGTGGTGCAATAGATTGATTCTATCTTTAATATAATATCATAAAATAAATATAACCAGATAAAGTCAGTGCTACCTTCCTTTAATAATAATATTTAGCCATTTTAAGTCAGTTGTTGCAGTTTTACAGAATGTAATTTCCTACCAAATATGTAATATTGCCTGGAAGGAATTGCTTTCAGCAATAAGACCGCTTTTTGCACATTTAGATATTTTTGTAAGTTTTATTTAGACTTATGAAGTGCAATAAAGGATGCAAATAAATAATATTGGATTTATAATTCAATGATTTAGTTGTTTCCTTCCAATAAGTGTATCCCGAAGTGCACAAATCTCCCTCGCACTGTAATCACTTTAGCCCGTCCCCCGGCGCCGCTCATTAGCCCGTAATCCAATTCTCCCCCGGGCGCGCTATTGTTGCCGATGAGACGTTGCAGTCTCCATTTAATTGCATTACGATCTCTGATATCGAAACCTTTGCTCCGATCCTAGTGTTGACTCACCAGTCACCACTCAACGAACATTAACTTGAGTTTTTAGTAACCAACTTAATAAATAATAAATGTATTTAAGAGACAGTCGGTAAACTGTTTGATTTAACTTTATTTTGACTTTAGAATTACTTTACAAACACGTAGCCACATCCTAGAATAGGATATAGGCCAGGGCTTAATTGCAGTGGAATTTATCATATTTATTGAAAACGCAAACCAATTTGCGGTCGTTCATTTTACTTACGGATAGTACAATATCCTACTAGGTGTAAGTCAAAAGCGTATCTATAATAAACGTTCCGTTAACAAAACTACCAATACATGGTTCCAAATAGTTGATTATAGCCGCTCGTTAATGAAAGCGATTCGTGTCTGTTATGCTACGACGTTCCGTCGTTTATAGGAACCAGGCCTAAGACTAGGGAACAAAGTACTTTTATCGCATAAAGGATAAAGTAACAAAATACAGTTACAAGTGGCAGTAGACGCGAAGTAAAGTAAAGTTAAGTGTTTAATCGCATATAACGAAGCGAATCATAAAAACTCGATATCGTTTTCAAAAATGGTGCTATAAAATGCTAATGACCTCTGAATATGTGTTCTTAAAACAGAAACCAACTCGACGAAATCCAAGAATTGTATACAATATTGCATCGTTATTAGACGTTATCATTTAAAATGCTTTTAAAATATCTCATCGGGCTCGGCATTATCACTTTGCAAATATTTCAATGGTCTTTTTATTTCTTTATATGGAGCATACCTTAAGGCATTTATTTTAGTTTCAATATCGTGCGGCGCAGGGTCGGATCCTAATTATTATATGAGGCTTTAAACTTGAGTAACGTAACCGAGAACTAAACATATTTAAATGGAACAAAGCACACGGTAAAGATTTTAAATTGTGTATTGAGGCATATTACGCCTAAAATAAAATATTTGCGGGTAATTGCTGTATGGGGATACAGCAATTACCCGCAAATATTTTCAAAGGAAGAGCTATGTTTCAGATTATTATTATTAATTATATTAGTTCCCATGGATAATAAAGGATTACTATCAATTCTTGACTTTGACGGTTTGAGCTTGAAGTATGATATTTTAAGATGATCAAAGCCGTTTGGTTGGAAAAATAATAAGTCTTTGAACATTCCAAAATTCTTGCAAACTATTTATGCAACAGTCAATTCCGTTCGGTTTCGGATAAACAACAATTCGTTTTATTTTTAATATCTATTCATAGCTTATTACGATTGTAAAATACTAAAGTCCACCCACGCTGCATCCCATGAAAGACAAATAAACTGCAATCCGGCCCCGGCATCGGCCGCGCGGAGTGCAAGTTGTTCTGATTTATCAATCAATAAGTCCGCGGCGGCTTTGAGCGGCTCTGCCTTTATCCGCCGCCAATTATACACTAATGTACTGCTCTGTTTACTTTGTGTTCGCAAATTGTCTATGCTTTAATTGTTAACCACTTGTGTATTGTGCGCACGAGTAATGTCTATGCTTTATTTAATGTCGGTCTACCCTACTAATATAAATTTAAGGATATAGATTGCACTCGCTAATTTTACGAACTACCGGTTCGATTTTCAAAAATCTTTGTGTGTTTGGATGGAACATTAATCGAGGAGTTTGAAAAAGGTGGACTATAATAATTGCTTTGCCATTTGAAATTTTATTCCTTAACAAGCAAAAACTTCAAAATAATCTACAACCAAACAAAAATAATCTTCATTCAATTGGACTTATTACAAGTTTTTGGGTTGTTTTTTGTTGTTAAATCTTATATGGGTTCGAAAAATTTTTCTACGGAAATCGAAGCACAATAGATACACCTCTTCTTCCTTGCTATAAAAAATTATATATTTTCAATCCATTTTAATAATTCCACATTTGCAATGCAAATACAACAATTTACTAGGTGTAATTAAAAGTATAGAATTGCATGCACTTTAAACAATTTTAATTGCATTATTATTATACGGTATTATTTAATGTAAGGATAATTGTTATTCGAATGTATCTACCTCAACTACAGAATTTTATTCATAATATCGATTATGTATTTATGATCTTTAAATAAGTTTACAGCAACGTTATATTTTGCCAAAAGTAATAGAAACTCTTTAACAAGTCCACTTGTTGAAGAGTTTCTATTACTATTGGAGCTATTTCAATTTTGTTACATTTGCGCCTTTGACCCCAACTATTCATTTAAATCCGTTCAGTAGTTTTTGCGTGAAAGAGTCCCAAACATACATACATCCTCATAAACGACCGTATTTATAATATTAGCAGTATTGAGTTTCACTTGAGTAATACATTACTTATATACTCTGAACATAAGATGTTGTATGATAAATACATAGACGTATTAATTAATCTTCGTATTACATGCCCCATCGGTTCCTCACCCCGTGCTCAGTGCCTGGGTACCCGCTATAAATTATATCAGTAATGATGCGATGATTTATCACTACTATCGACGAATGATCCAAAAACAACCAAACGGTTTAATTATTTATTTTAATGTCGCTGACAAATCATTAACTATATGTCCTTTTACACAAATAATACCTAAAGTTAAAAAATAAAAAATAAATCACATTATAAACAGCTTATGTTAGTCACAGTGTAGTCTGCGTACCGTATTCTGAAGCTCAGAAAGAGTTTATCCTTTATGGTGCGCAAAATATTGCTCTTTATATTCATTGATGTTACGTATTTCAGTCTTTAACTTAATGTAATGGTTTCACAAATATTTAATATATGTTTTTCTTTCTCTATCCAAGGCTAGGCCAGCGAAATATGTACAGAAATTACAGCCATTCTTACACAAACAACGCACAGACACAATCAGCCGTCCACATGCACCGCGCAATTACCACATAGCACATGCGTTCTGCAAAAACCACCAGTTGTGCTGCTGGAATCCTAACCACGGCGACGCGGCGGCCGACACGATTGAGCTATTAACAAGCGACTCGTTTTTGTTACGCTAACCTACAGAATTATATTGTGCCTTGTTAAATATAATGACTTGATTTGTTTTTAGCTTTGTTAGTAGCAATCTCATGACTGGAATGTCCGCTTGGTGGTGAAACATCTGGTGGTGAGTGGTGACCACGTTAAGCTTCATAGTCAGAAGTTTCTACAAATTTCAAGCTTCAGTCGAATGTACAATGTAGGCTTTCAATTCAACATTGTAATTTGCACGATTTGCTCACTTTAGAATAAATCAAAAAGTACTGAGCACTGAGCATCTAAATACATGCTACCTTTTTTATCCCCGGATAATCGCATTCAAAGCACGGAATTCAAAGTTTCCATTTACAACTCAAATTTTGAAACAATAATTAATAGCTCTAAAGCTGAGACAAGCAAAACATCGCGTTGGCGAATCACTTTACTCCGTTCAGTTTTTACACGCGCCTGAATTTGAAATCGCCTGTGAGCTGGCAGCGATCTGAGACGGCCCGTCGCGACAGAGAATGCGTTTCTTTCGCACCAATCAACCGACAAGCCCTCTAATGAACACCTGTCCCGTAACTCCTTAATTAAGAGATCGACTCGTTATCGCGTTACATTGTCAACATCGCTTATAAATACATTTCAAATTTTATTCTTCGCTTCACAGTCGACTTAACTGTTATGAGCCTATAAAATTTAATTGTCTGATAGGTCAACTATATTGATTATTTGCGTTTGCATAAAGAATATTAATTTTGTATATGAGCCTAAAAGAAACTTTACTGTTATGGTAAATAAGAAAAAACTACAGAGCTATTAATGGTTGCGTATTGTCTTGTGTTATAAAAAATTATGTGACAACAAAACTTTATCAATAAAAAGTTGCAAACATGTCAACCCTTTATGGGATTGAAATTCTTGATGCAATAGCAGTCTCTCAGAATAATGTAGGGATGTTATAATAAAATTCAATAACATAAAATTCCTTAATCATACTATGTCTATGTCTTAGCTAAGGAATCTTTTTAAGTAATTTTAATGATGAGCAAATACCTCGACATAGTAAAATGTAAACTTTGAAAGATTGAGCAGGTTTTCGGAAACTCCTCTAATACACTTTATCTGTGAACAAATCTAACATACTCTCCGATAAGGAGACCAGTGACCACTAAACGATCAAAACAAAACATCTTCGTCGACGCGCTCGTTACAAAACTCCAGTTCTATAAAACGTACACAAATAAGTGAAAAAAGTGGATAGTTATAAAGGTTATCTCGCTCGCATCGGGTGTTTAAGTTGGGGATTAAAACATAGCATTCCTGGTGTTTCGGCGGCCGGTGGACGGTGGACGGTGGACGGTGGTGTGCGGTGGTGTGCGGTGGTGGCGAGAGATGCTATCGGCCACGATTTATGTAACGACCTAGCTCGCTGCGTATGTTATATCAATTTGGTATTTGTTTTGGGCGATGGGAACGTGAAGTCGTTAGCGAGCTTTTATTTGGGATAAGGTAACTTTTCTAAGAAGTACGTTACACATTCCCACCAAAGTAATGATGATTCTAATTATATATGTCAATGAGTAAAAGTATAATAACAGCAAGACATATAGTGGTGTTGACTATAATTGTAACGTTGGCTGCATGAGATAAACATAACCTTGCAAAAAATTATGCTATGCTTTCACATATTAAAAAAAATGGATGTTTATCATAAAGGCAACTGTAGGCTAATAATACATTTTGACACTTCGAACGTTCACGTATCTGTTTAAGTTTATAGCAGAGGTATTGGGGCTGGATTAAAACGGAATAGTGAACATAGCGTAAAACAAATTTGCTTAATACATTCATTTAGCACTTAAACACTCAACTGTTAATTGTTATGAAAATACACTTTGAGTTGTGGGCAATTGTTTTAAAGTGCTTAAAACCGAAATGGGTGGAAGTGAACGAGTACAATATCTTCAAACAAACGAAATCACAGGTATGCATTTGTTATCACACGCAATAACGATCATCAGTCAATCGAGTACGTCAGGCAATACCGATGGTAGGCGATGTAACGGTTCGACGATTAATGATATCAGAACTGCGCTGTTTGATCGATAGCGGCTCAGCAGTCGTTTGGTTTGCTTCAATAAACGTGCCGACTTCTACTCACAAGTACGTATATGTACATTGTAAGTGATTTATAATATTTCATACTTTCATAATACTTCATCGTTTAAGAGTGGAACATTAATAAAAACTAATCACAAATGTAAAATTCATCATTTATGATTAGAAGAGATAGAAAATAATATCAATTTTTCATTCAATGAAACTTGCGAAACCTACTTTTTATCAATAAAAGATTTCAAATTACAGATACGACACTCTTCAAAAGCTCACGAAACAATATAACAATTAAACGATCGTAAAAAGTCGACACAGCGGCGGGGGACGCGTTTAGGCATGTTTTAAACATGACGACAAGTGTCCAGCGGGCGCAGGTCTGTCCTGACGCAGCACGCTTTTTGCCCCGCCCTGTTGCGAGACACCACTTGTCATCAGCGCGATGTATTACTAAAGCCATACTAACACGTTGCAAAAGCCTTCAATATACTGGAACATGTCGTATAGCGCAAACTCATACACTATTCATATAAGGCTTCTACTTCAAGCAGAGAAAATCTATCCTTTACAAGGTGATTGAATTTGGTGAGAGATTGGCTTTTAAAAAGTACAAAAGTTTTGAATAATGATTCCAAAAAGTATTAGTTATAAAATGGACTTCTAATCAGAATTGATAAGCTGTACTGGCATTGAATCACGAAGTAGTGTAAACGCAAGCTATAAACGACAAACATGCAAAGTTACGTAGAAACCGATACAAACACTGGCATTATACAAACGTTAACAAAAGAATCCCACATCGCAGTATAATGGCGCCGTTAATTAAGTAATTACCGATGGAAGTGTTAAACAGGTGTGCCATTGTCTTGTGTTCTGTGAATATATACGCTAGGACTCTAGATAGGTATAGAGCGGTAATAAATGAGTATGAACTGTAGGCACGGCTATGATCAGTTTTGCGCAATTACAATACGTAGTTAGTCGTGAGAATAATAAAAATTACTCTGAATAACTAACTGGTTAAGAACGAAAACGAACGACGATAAAGATAGTAATTATCAATGATAGATAGATATACAATTTTACGATAACAAAACATAGTTTTATGATCTATTTGACTATTATATGATGCACTACGTCTGAGTCTTCAGTATGCAGATCCTTACAAGTAACAACGGACGAAGTACATAACGCTCTGCACCTACTGAAGCTCTAAGCACATGCACATATAGCAATGTGTAGTCGCACGGTGTCACCGGTCACGGCACGGTCGCAAAAAGCGAGTCAATGGATAGAACACACATTAATAACGTTTGACACTTGCTAGCTTTGTTGCTGTTCGATATTATGCGTTCATTAAAATCTGATTTTATAATAAGCTTCCGTTTTACTTATTAAGAGTGCTAAGCTAAAAAATAATAATTTACGAATTCTTAGTGTATGTTTTATTGTTAAACCATGGAAATGATTTAAAAGTTATCAAGTCTCTGTCAATTATATATTTAATAGACATGGTATTGATACATTTCGTTTTACTTTGATCAGATAAATGCTATAATCCTCAACATGAACATAAAATGAAATGAAAATATTCTTAATTGCACACACCAAGAGAAAAATAAAAGTAACATAAGTATTTATTAATATTCTCTAATGAGGATGCACATAAGGCAAACTTATGGCTACGGAGCCATCTCTTCCAGATAACCATGGTTTAGAAAAGACAATATGTATTCTATCATTGAAATATTGTCTTTACCGAAAATAATTTTCAAAGGTTAGAAATGTAAATC
>LQNK01000134.1:132893-147371 GCA_001586405.1 Phoebis sennae
TTTCGGGAAAGAAGTATATTTTGTTATCGTAGAAGCTAATGTTCGAAATTCAAATTACATATCTTTTTAAAATGACTTAAACAGCCAGTAACAGAATTTATGGCTAGACTAGTTATAATTAGCGGGTAGTTGATCACAGTTCACATAACAGGTGAGCGCCGAGCGGGGACAGCGTGCAATCACCGCGCGCATAGATCCGCGATGGATTTATGCTGGATAAACACTCGTCGGTCGCCGAGTTATGAGTTATGACGCTCGCCGCACTCACTGTGTCGTGGGATAGTCTAACATTGAAACTGCACGTGGGAACATATTTGGAGTTTATATAGCCAGTTATAGCTACATTGGTAATAGATTGTTGTTTAAACAGCAATTTCTATTGGAGTATATGTTAAAGTAGCGTAGAGAAGGATCTTAATACAACTAGTGACGCTGCAAGCTTGGACTAACGTTGTAATGAATAAAGGGAAGTTTAATATCAATATTAGGCTCATATTAAGTAGATTTTAGTACGGTTACAGAATTTATTTGAGTATGGTTAAGAATTCTGAAACCTTAAATTTCTGATTTCCCAAAAGTTCACCTGTGTATAGATTCCATTAAGTTTTATAAACACTAACCAATTATACTAGGTCATTTACTTAGCTCGCGATAAACTTATGTGTATTATCCCAGACAGCAATAGAAACTTACCTGGAAAGATACAACATCGATTTTTTAAAATGTAAACATAAACGTGCGTAAGTACTTACATTAATACAAAAAAATATAGGACTATATCTTATTCAAAAACAATAGTCTATTCATACAAATATTAAGTCGCAATCAAGAATAATTTATCAGTTTATAAGGTAACTTTTGAACGTAGTTCTGAGTTAGCGTATGAATAAACATATGTATCGCAACACGTATCTATGCAATGCGACCAATCTATCCAAATTCAATTAAATATATTGAATCGAAATCGTGTCAGAAGGTAATTCATCGAGCACAGCACTGAACCGGCACGACAGCAAACAAAGGCTTAACAATTAAAGTCGAATTAAGTATTCGGCCGTCAACGCCAATTTCACCCACTTAACGGATTACTGACCGCTCTCAGGTTTAACGCTGGAAATAATAGGTTAAGTCGTCGATAACAAAGTTTATTTTTGCGGTTGATTTGAGAGAAAATAAATTTTGGTGTTTAGTAGGGCTGTCGACTGTAAGTTTTATATAGGCCTCACGAGACCATCTGATATGTATCAGATATTGTTTGATTCTAGTTTTGTTTATTTGGAATTAGGCTATATACCTACTATGTATGTATATAGCCTCATATTATTCGAAAACTTTGTAAGAGGAGAACTTAAAGGAATAAATGTTCGTTCGACTTCCATTAGTCCAAGTTAATAAATTATCGTTGTTTGTTTGTTTTCGCTGTTGGCGGATGACCTAAGCGACCTGTTAAAAACATGAAAATGTACTAAGTCATCTTCAAGTAACTCCATATATCCAGTACATCCTACGCATCCTCCGAAGGTCTCCAGCCCTAGTGACAAACAAATCACGTTGTCCGGTGAAGGTTTGCTTATTGTTTTATAATCACCGT
The DNA here is from genome assembly GCA_001586405.1 of Phoebis sennae. Classification (NCBI taxonomy): domain Eukaryota; kingdom Metazoa; phylum Arthropoda; class Insecta; order Lepidoptera; family Pieridae; genus Phoebis; species Phoebis sennae. The sequence continues at coordinate 134,485 of LQNK01000134.1, forward strand.
CTCCTCAAGCCCCCCCTCCCTCCCCCCTCCCTCCCCTACCACCGCCTCCCCACCCCGCGGCCATCACGCGTGCGCAAACCAGTCGGCCGCTGCACCCCGCGGCGGTCGGACATTCCTCATGGAGTTTAAAACTACATTTAAATTAATTTCTCGGGGATAACGGCCAGGCTACACTTTGATGCACGATGTTTGTTATTGAATCTTTTATGGTGGTTGAGACCAATTTAGATATAAATAACCCACTAACTTTACTGCGCGCTTTTGGATTTTAAAGACAATTGATATTAAGTTTGTTAGTGTCAAATATCAAAATTATAATGAGCGCTTTTGTTGATCATGCCTTTTTTTGTGATTGATTGGTCCTTCCAATAGTATCGACTAACATGGTAACTGCATTAGAAAATCCCCTTTACTCTTTTTATTGATCAATCATCGCAGAGCCCAAAGCTAGAAACAGATGTAGGGACAGTAAGATTTTTAAATGGTGTGGCACCATTGGACCTATCGACTATCTGTAGTAACTTGAAAAAAAAAAGTAATTTATTAGGAATTTTGTTACGAAATCCGAAACACATTCTGGAATAAATGATGCAATATTAACCTAGTCCTGGATTTGGAGAGTTCGATTTAAATAGTTCTAACCAACTTAGACACGACCACAATATATATGAGAGATTTTGCCATTTATTCAATCATTTTAGGTGGTTTAAGTTACAAATACACAAATAAATATATTAGGAACATAACAATAGCAACGAACTTCTTTTCAAAATGCTCTTTTGTGTGTCTTTTAAGGCATTTAACCCGAATATTTGCATAAGGGTCGCTGCACACAGCCGTCAGCCGTCGCCGACCCGCCTAGCGCCTGTCACCTTATCTCGCCGCGGCCCATCTGCTGGTCACCCATCAATCGACGGGACTCATTTAAATTCGCATCACTAATGGGACATTTGAATAATGTCGTCGGGACGTCAAACGGACGGAATATTTTTTCGCTTCAATAAACGGACTTTTTGTTAGTTTTTGTAATAATCAAACATTGCTTGTATCATGAGAGCAAAAATTATGTATTTTTAAATCGGAATATGAATCAACAAGTGTTTAAGGATAATCGTGCTGCCTTGATTAAGCCGAATTCGTTTTGTGCTCCACTGAATAAATAGTTTTTTTTTAATTCAAAAGACACTAAAAATATTTTATGGAACTTAATCCATTTGTGACGAGACTGAATGTATATCCGTCCGATTAAATAAAATTATCATTTATTAATCTGTTTGAGGAAAATCGTGTTCTTTAATGCCTCATAAAAATAAAGTTAAAACAATAATGCGGTTTAATAAGCTGCAACCAAGATATAACAAGCACTTAAAAAGCGTATAAATCTCCGGCCTTATCAGGAGTGGGGAGTGGGGCACACCTGAGCTTATCGCGTCATAAAACACCTCGTTTTGGGACCTTCATTAGGACTGTAGGTTCAAGGAACCGATCTACTCTCCTAATATAGAGACTGCGAAATTTGGAAATTTGTATACGGACTTAGGAACCTTCGGAGCCATAGTGGCTATTTGAAAAACTCCTTCATTAAAAGTGTGAAAGGGTCACAACTCACAACTTACATCCCTCCCGAACTACCAGAATCTACATAATTATATTGAATTGCGCAATCAAGCGAAGAAATCATTGAAATAACAAAAAAAGAAAAAATGATTCTTTAAACAATTAATTTGTAACGTCTTTTGACGCATTCAATAAAACAGATTTTATCTGTATTATGCCTAGGGGACATCAAAACCCAGTAAATATAAAGGTTTGTTAAACAAAATGTGCAAAATACCTGCTCTAATAAGTTAATTATTTTAAATACCAGCGCAATTTAAAACGCAAATTATAATCAGTAAATACAGACAATTCTTCAGTTATGTCAATTATTTATTATGAATAGGATTGTAAAGCCTCTCGGCGTGCGGCGGGGGCACCTGCTGTATAGAAAGGTCAATTCGAGCAGTATCTAAAATACAATAAATTTAACATTTATTACCCCAATTTATGGGGGAACTGTACTCTAATTTAATTATCATAAAATTTCCACAGATAACCTAACACGTAATTAAGGCGAATGCAAATAGGAAGCAATTATATTTTAAAACTCCTACAAAAAGTAGTCATAAAGATAAGGAAATAATGCTTTATATTGTTTTATAATTTTTGTTCAAATTTCAACTGTGGGCCAATGGCCATAGTGCAGCTGTGTGGGTAAAAAGAATTGCATATATACCTATTTAGCACAACAAAGCAATAAAATTAGATAAGACAACAGTATTTATTCACACCTACAACTTTAATAGTAATAACATTTCTGATAGTGTTCTGCTTAAAGTGTGTAAAAATTAAGAATTCTTTATCGTCATTAAAAATATAACAAAAGAATCGCAATGTAACATTACTAAAAGAAGTAATTTATCATCATCTTTGCGTAAAATTATGAATTTTTTGTATCAATAGGTAATGTATACATTAATTTGAACCACGACCACGACAGCCTAACCTCATACCTCATGTGTCGGAATGATAAACACCATTAAATTGAAACATCCGCCCAGTTATGTAACACTGAGAAATAAAATCCCTCTATATCCCTCTATATTATAGACTGCCTTCTTTCTTCAATGATGTTGTATATATGATGTATCGCTATCACACCGACAAGTGAGGAGCGGTTTTAAAGAGGAATCCGTCGTAAAACATCTCGAGGTATGTTTATTTTAATTATAAATTAGCGTTTAGTGGAAGTGGGGCGGGCTGGCTAACAAGGCGAGTTAACGGCCGGCCGTAAAGCTTTATTGAATGTCGAGTGCGAGCGGGCGGAGACGCGCCACTCGCTACAATTATACGATTACAATTAGCTGCCACGCCACCAGTGATTAATAGCCTATTGGAGTTAGCATCCTTCAATTTTACTTGACATGCTAAATGAAATCATAAAAATTCACTGCCTCTGTCCTTTTCGATTTTGAAAAGAAAAATCATTTTAAACCCATTGTAGAAGCTACGATTGTGTTGCTTGCCAATCATATAAGAAATAATACTAATTGTTTTTACCAGCGACGGAGTGGAGATAGTATATGCGTTTGGGGTGAGAGGCGGTTTGTGTGTGCAATCCAATGTTATCATTTATCTCCAAACACTGGTCTGATCTGAATACAATAAGTAGGTATAGGTATGAATGCTCTTTAAAAAGTTTGAGATAAAAAAAAAATAAAATCCCACCAGGATAAAAGTAAAAATGTAATCAAAAACAGGATAAAATAATTAAAAATCCTCGACTTAAATTACTTTTAAGACGATTCAAAATCATTTAAAAATTATTTTGTCGTGGGATTTATCAAAATTTTTGTATTAGATGCAATAAAGTGCGTCAAATTTATAAATATCCTTTCGTTTTTATTGTGAAATGTTCCAATCCTCGTCTGTTCTCCTTCCTCCAAATTTGAACAGATAATATCGTTATTTGCTACGAAATTTTAGGAACTACCAAGAACAAATTAAACTTCCAAATAGTGATTAAATAAAATTACTGAACACCTTACACTTTACCATAATCATATTCAAAACCTTTAAGTGTGTTTGTACTCGGTATGGAAAGCATTTTAATTGTTGAAAAACGACATCGCCTTACAATTAACAGTTCGATTCACATTAATAAAGAACCCTTTCATTGTTCGTAATTAAGTGAATGTATGTACACGAGAAGTATTTTAGCCGTCACACACCTGTTACCATTCATTTCAATTCCACCGACAATTATCGCTTCGGATAAAAACTTATCATTCCGATGATTATTAGCAAATTAATAAGGAATTAACAAACATACTTCAACTATGGGGCGTTAATGGCTTTGTCGATTTTAATAATGTTGCCATTCGCATTGTAGAGTGTAGTTCGCACGATACGTGTGATCAAAACGTATACATATACATCTTAAAACATTGTTTTTATTAGTTTAATTTTATTTATTTGTAATGTCACAGAAAGTGTGGGGGTATGGTAGCAGAAGCAGTAACTAACGAGAAACTCTAATTATTGGACCAGTTTCTACAGACACTGGGTATAATTAATATTTCTTTGACGTATTAGTAGAGTAATAGAACTCCTTTTTGTTTCAATACCCAGTAATTTAAAGTATAGACTGAAAATTGACACAATTTATAACCACTTTTTATTTTGCAATTATTTTTTTGTGAGTCAGTTTGTATCGTAATTCTATCAATAAAATGTGCATTATTTTTATGAACGGTTAAAAGCATCATTTTAAAAGATTATCTCACTTGTACAAAGTTGATTTACTCGACAAGCAGCGGAAATTACACAAATGTTCCATCGAACGAAAGGAAACCTCGTATCAGTCCAGCGTCTCCATGCAAATGAAGAGATAGCCGGTGCAGAGCTTCAAAAGTATTCGCGAACAAGACTGTAAATCCAGCCGCGATAAGATATTACACAAATAAATACGCGAATAAAACCTTTTAACCGAACGCGGCTATCTCGCGTCGCCCAACGGCCGATAACGCAGCCGAACAGATTTAACACTGTTCTCTGTATTATTGCATATTCATATCAAAAATGTGATATTAAAAATGGGTTTTATGGAGCACTTATCGTACATTAAGTAGATATTGTAAGAAGTTAGTGTATTTTTATATTACAGTGTTAATATTATGCAAATGTTCATAAGTAAAGTAAAACAGATTCAGTTATTTAAGAATTAATTTAATTTCTCATACAGGTAAAAATATCGGGGTACTTGAGTGATTTAAAGAAAAAAGAAACACTGTGCTAAATAGCTTCAAATAAACTTAATTGTGACAGCTTAAGCCAGTTTTTGCGATAGTTTCTATTCTTATATTATTTGATTTGATATACTTTTATAAAATATATATGCAATTTATTATTTAAAGACGTAATAGAATGAACAATGATCAGATGCAAATGGTCTGACATAGATCCTTAGCGAAGATGACGATTCGAATGTTAGCGTATACGTTTCTCACCTGACTGATTAGTTTCTCCATACAAGTATAAGATGATATAGTATATATTCCGACATAGTGGTGCACGACACCCATCACTTGGAGTGGCGGCCGGTCACTTTACATATAAATTACACGCCAGCAGCGCACTGCCACCGGCAAAACCACGGGAGGAGCGAGGTTTGTTTTAACTGTCTCTCATACTTCAAACATGAATCGGCTTTCATTAACTATTGCAGTGATTTTTAGCGAAATAATAGGAAACATCAGAGCGTATTGCTTCATCTAATACAAATAATTGGTTTACTTTTCTCTGAAGTAAATGTTATGACTATAAGTTGCTTTTTCCGTGCTAATCAAAGAAGCAAGTGTCGATTTCATTGTATAAAAATTAAATAAAAAATTAAAAAAATGTATTAATGCAACTTAAGAAAATGTTTTTTTTTTTTTTGTATTCAAATATGATAATTTCTAAATAATTTTGTTTGTCACGATGAAAGAGATTGAGCCCCACAACACAGGGGATCCTAGTGTGGGGTTCAAAGCTGTATTTTTGTGTATGTTATATGTAATTTTTTGGAAGAAATAAACGTTTATTTATTTATTTATTTATTAATCAAAAATGGTTCAGCGCTTTTTAATACAATTTGTTACAAATACTTAGTATTCATAAAGTTGAATAAAGACACTGTATATTTTTTGTTCGGTTCCAAGAGATGAAGCCAAGAGCAGACGCTGGTATAAATTAATTAATATTGAAAACGAAAAAAAAGTATTGTAAGTGCTTATTCCTAAGATAGCAACGTCCACATACGCTGTACCGGTAGCCACTTCTAATAATGAGTAATGAGATATGAGGAATGCTACAACTGATAAATGGTAATAAATGAATACGGCTCCGATCGGCTTATGCTTGCCTGGTACTAAGAGCATTAAATAGACATGTCTAATTACAGTCCTGATCGATTCCGCGGCGAATACAGAAGCTACAGAGCAAACAGTTAATATCGGTTTCCGATTGAAACGTGATTAACTTTTGATTAACGTAAACGTATTACTCAACGTCAATATTAAACACACGTATTATAAGCATGAAATTAAGTATGTAAGTGATTCAAAATTGGCGTCGCTCGTTTAAAGCGCGTATCAATCAAAATCATTGCAAACTGCTCACCGTTCAAGACAAATTTTAAAAGATACATTTTTTATCATATTGATGGAAAGATACACAATGAAAGGTACAGCTTTATGTGTTCGCTTATGTGTTGGATTGTTTGAAATTAAATGTAGCATACATAATATATATATATAATTTGGACGTAGGCAATAGGATATTTTTTCGATGTCAGTATGATGTGGTGACTGCTAGCAACGATATGGAAAGTTGTGTTAAGACTAGAAAGCGTTTCTTAGATTACAATTTGAAATGCGGACAAATATAATTTACGAGACAAGTAAATGGGTTGTTTTCAATGACACCAAGCCGTCATGGCGGACAGGAGGTGTTTAGCTGTTAGAAGAGGACCACCCGCGCGCGCCCCGGGGCGGGCACGAGCCTTCCTGCAGAGGAAATTGCCTACCAACGGTACCTGCTGCGTCATGATTGCCCGGTACTTTTCTTTAGATAAGTAGCATAACAACAAGAGGAAACGAAGATTATAATCGAAAGACTCTGTGACTATTTGGAAAAATGTTGCATTACCTTAAAATATTAAATTAAAATTATTAAGTACTAGCGACCCGCCCCGGCTTCGCACGGGTGCAATGCTGATAAAAACCTTCCTCATGAGTTACTCTATCTATTAAAAAAAACCGCATCAAAATCCGTTGCGTAGTTTTAAAGATTTGAGCGTTTATAGGGACATACAACATGACACATGACAGAAAAAGCGACTTTGTTTTATACTATGTAGTGATCTATTTAGATAGTCCAATACGATTATGCCATTTATTGGAAGTTGTAAAAAGTCTCTGCATTATAGCTCTACACAAGCTCTAAAATATATCAAGAAAATATTGGGGCAAATATAGCTTCCATAATTTGCCAAATATATCCAAACTATTTAAAAATTCTTCGTATTCTCATATACAACAACGAAACAATATCTCTCACTAATGTTAATGTAAATCGCATAAATATTATAAGTACCGCGTGATTCGTAGAACGGGCCACCTGGGGCCACGCTCAGGAATGCCACAAATTAGCTTTCCCATATGATAGATACGGCTTCCAGGAATATTAGCCATTGATTCCTTGTAGCCGGCTTCGCTTTCCACTCACGTATCGAGATGACTTTATTTTAATATTGCACGCTTGTTTTATCGGCCATTGTTTTTTCTGGCAACTCTACGTGATCTAGCGCTGGCGCCTCTTTTAAATACATATTTTAGTAAGCGAAGGATGCATTTCAATGAACTGAACATATTTCACATTGCTTTATTCAACAAAATCTGAAAATATATCACATTGTAGTGCTCTACTCTACTCTGTAAAGAAACGACTTATATTGATTAGAAGTATGTGTTTTATTGTTTAAAAAATGCAATGTTCAATCTTTTATCATCCAACTACTGATTCTACAGACTTTGCTTAAATTATTATAATTCGATTTAGAATTAGAAATGTTCTACATAAAATACTATTTTTTAAAAACTAGCTTTATCTCGTTTTCATGCAAAATAAGTGAATTATTACCCTGATCTGGAAATGTAAGTTTTGCTCGATGACTCTATTCAGATTGATGATAATTAATCGATATTAAAATCTTCAATCTCTAAATCAATTTTGAATTAAGTATGTGAATATTATTTTTAAAGAACAGATTTATCTATTTATTATTTTTATTTTAAAAATGTCTTAGTTTAAATCGAATAAACGAATATCGTTTATACTTAACGTTACGTTTTTAATTCAATGTAAGACCAATATCATTATAATCTTGTATGGAACTTTTGAGTTGTAAAATTATAAATATTCTTACAGCGCGTTCAAATTGGCAGGACAGCTTTACTATTTTTTTTTCTTTCCTACAGCAAAAACTTTGCGAATAGACCGCCGATTGACTAAAAAAAAACAACTCAAAAGAGCGATATTATTATTTTCGTTTGTTTCAAAAATGTGTAGAAATCCCACAAACGCATAAAGCGTGGTGCCCCGATGCACTTGTGATTCCTTCGAGGTGGACACTCGAATCGGTGTGAATTTACTGCCATTGTGCCCGCGCTTTTTGCCGCCGGCTACCGGAATTCTGCCCCGTGTGACCTGCATCCTAATACTTGTATTATAATACCGCATATTGTTGGAAACATAATCGTAATGTTTTGTGTCAAGACTTTAGTCTTTTCAAGAATTTATAATGTCCATTGCATACAAGCGACTAAAATATTTTATAAAAAGAGATTGTTATTATCATTACAAGATTCATTTTGCACAGTTTTATACTCAGTTTTTTGTGCCTTGATACAAGGCTAATCAGAGTATGTCCTCTTAGAAAAAAAAGTTTCGATAGATAAGGTACTTTATATATATCTCCTTAATTTGTAGTTTATCGTTTATTTCATAAAAGCAAAACAGACACGAAGAGTTATTGTCTTATCGTGGCGATGCACGAATTTTCACACGTATTCAGAGCACAGTTAGCAAGTGGGTCACCGGCTCACCGTGGCGCACTCCGAACCTTATCACGCGAGTGTCAAACAACAGCCGTTTGTCTCGCTGTTTTATTGTTTATTGTCTATTTCCACGACTCTCGCACGGCACCCGCGTGCGAAATCCATCACATGTCCTTAAAACTTTAACATGCGATTATGTTTGTATTTCTTATCTAAAAGCGCCAATCAAATTTAATGCTGGAAAAAGTTCTGATTGTTATGAGGACATTTCGTTTCAAGAATACATTGACATTTATCAGTTTAATTCCGACAAGCTTTGCTACGAAAATATCTTTGTAATTCTTAGAAAGTATCTGAAATCGGGCATAAATTAGTGAAATCATTCCCGCGAGACCGACCGCGTCGCGACTTCCTCCGTAACCCAAAACACATGAGCATTAAGTAGGCATCTCTTTTTTCTCATAGGGCTTCAATTAGGCGGTTCCGCCCTCCCGTTAGCGCGGCGGCAATTAGGGCCCCGGCGCCCCCGGGGTCAGCATGCCTCGCGCGCCTATCTCCCACAACGGTATGCTGCCCTGGTAATTATGCTTAAATACCACTGACTAATTTTACGTGATTGATAGCTGTTTATTTAAAGAATAATAAAATGTGGGGTTTGAAATTTAGCTTTCAAAATTGTCAGATAATTAAGACGTATTCCATTCAATAAAAATAAATTACATTGAAATTACACATAACACTCAAAGTTTTAAATGCATTGCAAGTCCACAATTAAGACTATACCAATATACTATATCTATAGCAAACAAAATAAATACAAATCTATCATTGGGCCTTGTTAATACACAGCGAAATCAAGGTAACTATTCAAATAATCTGAAAACTCCGGGTAGTGATGGGAAACATACATTATCGATATCGATAAGCCGGTAGATAACAATAGTCAGCGGGGGGTTATCGAGCACGCATCTGGCGCCTAAATTCCTGCGCGTAACGTACACCGGCAATAGGAAGGGCTCTGAGCTCTGACAGACAGACGGGATAACAAGACCGGCTCCGTTAGACTAGTGTGGACTTAAGTCCTTATATTTACACAAGATTTAATACACACATATCCATATCATGCATGTACAATTACATTTCGACAAACATAAATGCAATCCAGTTTTATCTTAAACTCTGTCAGTAATTTATTAACATTGCGATTGTTTCTCGGTTATACCCAAAAAATATATCGCATGACATATCCATATAATGCACATAACAAATCATTCAATTGTTATCGTTGTTTGAAATCAAATATCTAAAATAATGCAGAAACGACAGGTAGGCACCGTGCAGCAGACTTCGGACATAAAAACAAGAAGAAACTTCCTTCGGGTGTTTTTAGTTGAAAATGGGCCTTTTATAGACGTGTTAGAATTGAGATTAGGTTGTTGTGTGCGGAATAATAAATCTTATGTCACGATGACACGTGTCAGGTAGGCCGGGAGCTGTCAGAGTGACGTAATGTGTTTATTTATGACGTGCGCGGCGCTCGCGATGACATGGGAACATCCCGAGCCGCTGCTACGACGCTATGGGGAATCAATTAAGACCACATTTCGGCAAATTAAATGGAGCACGTAAAAATTATACTCAATTACCGCTCGAGAGATATGCTAATGGAACGATTATAATTTGTTCCACATCTCGGGGGCACTTAAGGATGTCCTTAAAAGCTGTTATATCCATTGTGATATCTAAAATTTTTATGATTTTATTGTTTTGTCCCAGTTAACAAAATGTAAAAACATTCCATAAGAAGTTGTACCAACAGTAATGGTTTTTGTACATTCATTAATCATATAGATATAATATAATGTATGGCTTTAAACTTTCTACACTAAATACACAACATAACAACATGTACACAGACGGAAAAGATGCTAATAAATAAAAAAAGATCATAGACACAAGAGCATAGCTGGAATTCCGTGGGCCGGCGTCTCGCTCGCTCCACCATAAACACGATACACTTAATTAAAACCGTGCATTAGCATAAACAAATAAAATGCCCCATTACGAATTCAATTTACAATCTTTGAAATCGTTTGAATTAGTCGCAGTAAATAATACTTCGGATACAGATCGTATAATAACCGGCCGCCATAAAACATAAGGTTTAAGCGATTTCAGGCCCGAGCTATCGTAAAATTATCTGTAATGATATGCATTACTATCATTGAACATAATTTCGCTCGTTCTTATCGTATTGCATATATAATGTAATTATAACTTTTACAGAATATATTTAGATAGATATGAAAAACTACGCAAATTGGAGAGAACACTTCCAATTGGAGTCTCTATCTTAGTGGTTCCCAACCAGCGATCCGCGAAAGGTTTCAAATTTTTCCCCAGTAGCAGGAGACACGCGTATAAAACAAGGCTGCGATTTTTTTTAATACCTAAATCCCTACTAACAATAATAATATGAACGTGGTCGTTGGTCGAGAGAAGTTTAAGAGCCCCTGTAGTCTATCTGAATAGATTGAAAACACATAGGTATAGAAATTATTCAACTATGAATATTGCTCAGTTATTCTTTGCGTAGTACCCCTTCGCTACATGTTGTAACTTAGGTCCATTTGAAACGAAAATCTTTCTGACCGCGAGGAGCAATGAATTCATTACACTTGACAGATGAGCAAACATTGCCCTGAGCTACACATTTCTAATTTCTCATAATAAACATTTGCATAATCATTTCGGTCGTAGCAATGACCTAATTAAAAAACGACTGCAAAAACCTTTTGGGAACATTACAAAAAAATATTAATTTCAAGTTATTCTATTGAAAAATGTTGGTAATTATAATTATACAATTCATTGGCTAATATTTTATTTTGGAAAAGTCCTTTATTCTCAGTGTATTTATGACTCATAATTTTAGTTTTATATGCTCTATAAAAGCTAATAGATATATCTAACTAACTAATGCAACACCCAATAAGGTGTAAAAGTAAACCAAATCGTTTGATACTGATTCATACAAGGAAAATAGTCATGATATTTTTCAGACAAAAACAGTAAATTAATATAAACATCATAAAGCAATATAAATACTGTTAAATGTAGGAGAGCGTGGGATCGGAAGGATACACAGTGAATATCAAAAAGGTGCAAATATTATGCATTTTATAGTGCAAAGGGGCCTGTATTGCCGTGACTTTGTAATCAATAGATTTGCCACTTCTGTTCTAGAGTCATATAATATACTGTTCCAAATAGATGGCACTAAATGAAAAGGCACAGAAATCAAACACGTGTATGTTCATCACATTTCATATCCACAAAAGGTCTTTAAAAAATTGAAGCACGTACTGGTCCGATGTAGCCCGAGATATCTTGTCGGTGAACGGTGTCAGTATGTGCGTTGGTCGAGCGCGCTGTACATGGAGTTTGTATTCTGTACCTATCTATTTTGTGGTCGAGACGTACGCTGGGCGCAGCGGGGCGCGCGGTGTCGAGGATGAAGGCCCGCGCCACACACCACTGCGATAGTGTTGTCTTTTCCCGATGTTTTATCGATAGCGAGTGTTGTAAGTTATCGATATTCTATATTTAAAAGAATATCTTTATTCCCTGTCTCATATTCATTTTCTTATAAATGTGCTTTAAATAAAAAGAATGCGTCATTTTCCCACAGCTAGTTGAATTATTATTGTTTATTAGGGACTCAACATGCAAGATTTTTCGACTAAGATTTATAGCTGAAACATAACATTTTATAAAAAACTGCAACTTAATGAAATCACAAATGTTTTTATAGGGTCGTAAATTTGTAAGTCGTTGTAGATGAAGTATTCCTAATATATACGGAATTTAAAATTAATATGAATATTTTAATTTCTAGACTTGCAAACACATTAAAAACATGCTAATGATTCATACTAAAGTTGATCTATCTCGAACAGTTCATTTAAGTTTCTAAAGACTAATTTTGATTATTTATAAATGTTTTTTACTGTATGTCTTAATTTATCCATAATAAGTACAAAAAGAGTAGTAAAATATCTGAAAATATTATATTTTTTGTAGCTTCTAGCTGAGGCTTGGCTCACGTTAAATTTCGGGTCTATAGAATTAAGAATTTCTTTTCTTATTCTTAAGAATAATTTTATTAGCCAAAAAATTTTAATACATTAATTTGAATACGAACTCTTGCTCTCACACTAGAATTACAGATCAATAAAGAGTATCCTA
>LQNK01000134.1:147790-178546 GCA_001586405.1 Phoebis sennae
CAAATGTTCTATCCGTTATCTACCTATGCTTCGGGACTAAAAAGAGTAGTAAAATATCTGAAAATATTGTATTTTTCGTGGCTTCTAGCTGACGTTAAATTTCGGGTCTATAGAATTACAGATCAATAAAGAGTATCGTGTCACCTAATCCAGCTAAAAGCCTATCTATATACGGAATTTCATCAGTGAGATTGACACACATCCAAACTATCAAGTTAATATTTGTAAGATTAATATATATTGTCGATAAATAAGGTTGCATCCCTAGAGTGGCGCCACGTGGGCCTGCGCGCCGCGGGGCTTCATTGTTCCTCCTTTAACTGCCTCATATTCGGTTACCGGCCATATCATACACCTATACGTAGCTCAGCCCAGCCCACACCCAAACATCGTAACACCGTCTAACATGCAAATGAATTCCAATCCTAACGCAACTAAAATAAGGCAAATTTTACATTGTCTATCTACCAACACTTTGGAGATTCTCTGGTAAACGTAGTAAAGGATATAATTCCCATTTTACTACTCTTGAACAAACAAGAAACAACGATAAATTACCGGACAAAGATCCATGTCACACCTTATTTGAAATCACTTTTGTCATACCACCGTGTTTCTTTATAAATAAAATTATATTATAATAGCGACCACAAAAAGATAATTTATGTAGCTATAAAATGGAGGATTTATTGATGGAATTTATTAATAAGCTGTAAAATAAATGTTAGAATCATTATGGGCTGTTTAATATCGATTGTTTGTTAACAACTAGTTTGAGATATTGTATGTTCAACGAAATATCTTATTGATTTAACAGCTATTGAGTTTTGTAAGTATTATATTATGTAACATTGCAACGTTTCAATGTGGTACTTCTAATAATTTTAATTTAAGGATTTAGAATATGAATTAAACAAATATTTAATTCGAAATTTCGAACTGAGTTAATTCGTGTGTCATCTTTTGAATTTTAAGTTCTCTGAGAAAGAATTCGCTGGAACTTTTCTCTAACCCGTCAAATAACCGTTGAATAAACACCAAAATTAGATAAGTTACATACTTATTTAATTTTGTATTCCTAAATTCCTATTTAAAGTCATAAAACGTAATAGATTAATAGTAAGACGTTAACGCGGGTTTGAAAGTGTTCTACCGGGGCAATAAAATCTATAGAAGATGTTCTACAATAATTGTTTCAATAACGAGTCACGTACTCTAAACCACAAACATAAGTATATTTTTCCAATACTTATCGAAGTTAATAATACCATATATTGATATACTCGTATACGTAGGTTTACCAATACCTGAATATTTGGTAAACCTTATTAACTAATTGTTATAAACAAAAGAATTTCATAAAATGTTATACCAGGGTAACATGATTCATAGAAGACGCTCTACATCATAACTATAATCCAGTGTAACAATAAGACTCACCTCAGGGTCAGCGCGTTTGTAGTCCGCGTCGTCCTCGTCCACCTCGAAGTACAGTTCAGTGGACGTCAGGGAGAGAGTGCCGCCCGCCACCACGCCGCCCGCCACCAGGCGCGCCGGCGTGCTCATGTTCACCGGACCTGTACCGAAATCACACAATTCATGTATTTTTCTAAGAGGCATTTAAATTTCTTAAATTCCATCAGAAAAAAATGGTATTCATTATATACTCCTATATTAGTACTTAGATTGCTATATAGCCTTTTGTGTATTTATATTTTTTGTTTCTATGTACCTTATGGTACTTGTGACATATGTCCTGCAAAGAATTTGTCTGGATACCAATAATTCGAAATCATAATTTATACGAGATTTCTACACGCCTGGCGTTGTGTCACAGCAATAACACGCTCTCTCACGTTTGATAAACCGAAAGGAACAATAAAATGATAAACCATTAAAAAAATTATGATAAATTCTTGTCAATAAACATTTATTTTTAATTTATTATAAATTTCTGTCATTAAAATTTTCTTCTAATCTAATAATATTTGTATATAGCAGATACACAATCAAATTCAAATTCAAGTCGTTTATTTTTCCAAACATGGCTATTTAAAAGCTCTTTTCAAACGTCACATACATATTTTATTCTTTATTTAGCACCGATTCGGAAGGCAGTGATTAACAAATATGTTTTTTCAAACTCTTAAGATGCCAGTGACATCGATGATGGTACACATCCTTGGGCGTTGTTGACCGCTCACTATCAAGTAAGTTACGATCTCCATTGCCTGCTAGAGCACAAACACACAAGTAACGCTAGTATACCTGTGAGGTCCTGGTCGGCGTCCCTCTCGTCGACCAGCAGCTCGGCGTCGTCCAGCAGGTCCTGCGCGGGCGCGGCCGCCAGCTGCGCGCCGCCCGACACGCCCGCGATACGCGCGTGCAATTCCTCCGTTGCCTGCACACAAACGATCAGATTGTGAACAAATAGTAGCATACGTAAGTGTATTGTTATGCATGCAGCATGTGCATACAAAAGGTCTCATGTAGAGAGTTGAATGAAATGGCAATGCATGTATTTACACGGTTGTCAACACTTAATGACAATAATAAACATATTTTATTGTACACTAAATATTCAGATGTTACGAATCAAATTGTACATAAGATGTACAAAGTACGGCCGTATATTAAAGCGAGAGATCGATCCAGGCGACCTAAATCGCGAAAGATGCCTAAAGTAAAGTGCGTAGGTGGTGCAATACACATGAAAAAATGACAACCTCACCGTCTATGATACGTGTGTATGTCGTAGGTACGTGAATACGTAAGGTACGTAACAAAATGAACTTAAAATTGCGGCGCTTTCCTCCACGGTGTGCGGTGCGTCAAAGTTCTCAAGTATCCTAATAAAATCTCTGATCCGATAACTATCCCGTGGTATTTAATTTTAAGCTGACAGATTCGGAGTTATAATGCTAAACTGTATCTCCCGATTTTGTTATCATTAGGTTTTTGGATTGCCTCCGTATGACAGTAATCTTAAAGACTTATAAGTTGAGCACATACCTGTAGTATAGCATCAGTGGGCGGCGAGGGCGGGTGCGGCGGCGCGCGCGCATCATGCCTGCGACCTCGAGGATCGGGGACTAAGCGTCTGCGTCTCCTCGCATCGTCTTCCCACGAATCCAGCTTCCAGAATTCACACTCAGGCACGCCGCCGTCACCGACTCTGTGCCGAGAACAATGTGGTTAGTCTTTAGTGTCGACTAGAACATTATTGTAGGAAGTCTTTCCTAGATAAATGTGAAAGTTCATAGTAAATTCTTGCATTTTTTTTTATTTTGAAGTTTATTCAAGACTCAAATGAAATATGTTCCTCAGTCACCCGTGACTACGTAAAGTGTTTGAAACGTCGGCTTGATATGAACCGCGTTTAAAATACTTTGAAAAGCATTTTATTCAATATCGAAAGAACTCGCGTTAAAAAAAGCACAAAAAAATATTCTCCTTCCATCAGTTTATTATCTATGGCCCCCTGGAGTTACTACCTCGATTGCCACAGTTAATGAGAAACAAAACAATAATATACAAATAACGCGTCTCACCTGGCGTGGTGCAGCTTATCCAGCTGTCGCGCCGCAGCAGCTGTGTCCCGTCGCCGGGCGGCGGCGATGAGTCTCTCGCACGTCCGCTCTTCCTCAGCGCGCTCGCCGCCCCACGCTCCGCACAGGCACTGCAAACCGTTCACAACATACAGTAAATAAAAATACAAATTGAGAAATTAAAAAATCCAAACTGAAAAAGGTAATAAGTTGGACTTTCCGTATTGCGAAGCAGAAAATCTATACTTTATATACTACTATAGATGACACTTCTTTTGATTTTGAGACTATGAGTTGATGACTCAATTGACTCCCATGGTATAATGGTTTTCGTTGGTTCAATTCATGGGGCCAAAAAAAAGTTGAGGATTTTCTAATAAAATGTCTCAATAGCAGCCCTAAGTCTAGAAGTAGGCGTTGTTGGAGCACCCCTGTACGTCCGAGAGCACGCAAAGCCGTCGGTCCTGCGCCTGATCTCTCTCCGGTCGTGTCGGTCTGCCGTCCCATCGGATTATGAGAGTGAAGGAATAGAGAATTCACCTGTGTTTGCGCACATACTTGTGCATTTTAATATCTCCTGCGTACCTGGCTGATCTCTGTTGAGATTCGCCACCATGAGCGCTAACGGTCGGGTAGGCATTATATTATAATCGTTAAGGTACAAAGCGAAAACCAAATCAAACGTGCACACAAACCTCAAAATCAGCGTGTTTGAGCACATCATCAGCCCTCATCCTGTTCAGAATGAACTCGGCCTCGTTGGCCACGCGCACGATGTGGTCGCGCATGGCGTGCGACAGCAGGCGGCCCTCGTTGATGAGCTCGATGAAGGCCAGCCCCGCGTGCTTCTGCAGCGAGTTCTGCCACTCCTGCGAGCACAGCAGCATCACCAGCTCCACCACCGAGGTGCTCGATTTGAACGTTTGGAGACCTGGAAATCAAAAAAATAAAATTAATACCGAAATCATTTGACAAACAATATTTTTTATGGTTTATCTACACTTACGCTAAAATTTGGAAAAGTGTGTAATTTTTTTTGTATAAACGAATCTATTTCCAAAATCACTAGACGGATCGGAAAATTGTTTCTGATTTTGATAAAGTTCTTTTTGAATTCAAAGAGAAATTAAGTATACTGTTAATACTTTAGTCAAAACATTGCTATAGGTGTATGACCCACATCTAATCCGATTACTTTTATTTTGATGGTTCTATCTCAGCAGGCTTTTAATACCTTTCCCTCTTTCAAAATAATTTCTACAAATTCTAATATTCAACCCAATTCTATACAAGTCAATCGACACGTACCTTCCATAAGCAGCTCCTGTCCATGGCTGCCAACCAGCGTCTTGGAGAGGAACGGCGCGAAGTCCAGCATGATCTCTCTCAGCAGGGGGCACACGGCGCCCAGCGCGCGCTCCAGCTTGTGCGTGAGCGAGGCCTCGCGCGACACCTCACCCTCCACCTCCACCTCTGCACGGGCCTCGGCTTCCTGGAAATAAAACAATATATCGATGATCAATTAACATCAGGTGACCTACATCCTCCTTTTTTTTGCTCTGCCATAAAAAATAGACACCCCGTGTAAGTTTAAGGATTAATGACATTTGAATTAAAGAAACTACTGCTGCAAGACTATTAGAATGAGTTCAGGTGCATAAACGTAAAAGTAAATAATGAAACGAAGTCACATGTATAACCTATTCCATAAGATCAGAAGTTGTAAGTCCAATCAAAATACGCTACTATGACGGTAATTTAGTTTATTATTATAAATCATTCACCAGAAGACGGATAGAAAACAGATTTAGAAAACATTTTTGAAAACTCATTTGATTTGACAGCAAAGTTTTTAATTAATGATATCTAATACATACTTGGTGCAGATGTCTCTGTGCAGCCTGTAGACTCCTGTTCTGCAGCCTTTGCACATGATGCTCATTTCGCAATTGGATTTGCTTTTCTATTTCTGAAAAAGCAGGTGGAATTCATTATTATTATTTATTTCTATATTATAAAATTATTCCTTAAAAGTCATATACATATAACATAATAAGAAGTTGCTACTTATAATCAACATTATTTTCCTTAAACAATTATTTAATTATTAATGTAAATCACCTTCGTGATCTCGGCCTCGTCCCGTGATGGTAGCCGGTCCCCTTTCACCATCCTCATTCAAGTTTACATCTGTCCATGATTCGTCATTACTGACCTGAAAGGTATAAAAAATTGTATTAGATATAATTAGAATAGATCCTGTACATCTTTAAAAACGTCTCATGGTGAGTGATAGCATGGTGAGATCAAAGATAAAGTGAAAGTTTAATTCAAAATTAATTCTCATTTACATAATTTTACACACTAAGGCTTCAGAAATAATTGAGGATTTAACTTACAGGAAGTTTGTTATCATCCAGGGCGATCTCACTGGACGTCTCAGGATCATTATTTGTAGTCTCAGCCGAGTTGAGGTGGAACGAACCAGCATCTTCAATTGAATCCACGCTCTGAGAACACCATCATATGTCTCAAAATTGAATACACCCCCTTAATTCAAATAATTCTCAAGAGTTCTGATTACTTTTAAAAGTTATTTTTTGTGAATATTTACACTGTTTTTTTGCTATTGATATCGATATATTATAAAATAACACAAGAATAAATGCACAATAAACAGTAATACTCAAAGAAAGAGTAAAGGAAACCAGTAGAGGGGGTGATCATGCAAACAAGACAAAAGTGGGGGTGACAGCAAGCAAAGCTATACAACATACATACATACACATGCTTAAAAGAAACTCATATCAAATCCGTCGCATTCATATTGCTCATAATACTTACTATGTAAATCCAATGAGGTTTTATATTATAGTTTGTTGGGCTATTTTATATATTAAAAGGTAGACACGGTATTATGTTTCAAATGTATGGATTTTCTAATATTATACATAGTTTTCAATACTCATTTTGATATGATACTATAAATATGATGCAAAACCTTGAGTTATACTGTATGCAAATATATAGGAATTATAAATTAGATAGTGAACTGTTATTATTGTTCAAAATATAATAGTACAAACATTGCGTGCCTACCCAAAATTGGTAAGCATACTTCGTGTAAATTTATCCATATTATTGTTTCGGTGCTCAGTGCTAGCTTATTTGTTGTTTTATATGTGAGCGTAGCGTTAGCTTTCTTAGTGTTACTTTACATTTTAAATATTTCAAGTGTATGTGACTCAAGCTCGTGTTAGTGTTTCGTATCAGAACTGGAGAGCGTATAACAGTATACTAGGCTTCCAGAACCAATGGAGAGGTGGTTTAACACACAGGGTATGGTAACGTTTACAAACCAGCTTCACCACGGACACCGTGATCCCCGATAAAGTTTTGGACCTCGAGCTGGGAGGCTTACAACAGGACAATAATATTCGTTTAGTTATAGTTCCACATCGAGAAATTAAAGATATCACACTGTTAGTGCTAAGAACTCACTGTAATAAGGCCTTTACTAATAATTCTACCAAACTTATGAACATCTTTTAAAGAGTCGCATTATATTTCTCTAGGCCCAATTGCAGTGAATGTACTAAGTTAACATCGAAGGAGTTAGAAGGACGACAAAGTCGCAGAAACTAATAGAGGAGTAGAGCTGGCGCATCCGTCAACTAACCTTGGGTTTGCTCTGCGGCTTCAGTCGGAGGCTCGACTTGAACAGCGGCTCCTCTTTCTCGCTCGCCGGCGCGACTTGTACGGGTTTCTTTTCGCCGGAATTCGGCTTCAGTTCGTCCGTGCTCGTCTCAATTTTGGCGACGCTTTCCTCCCCCTCCTTCAGTATACAAATGCGACAGCAAAATAACAACGGATGTAAGAAGCGTTAACGATGACCACATTTACGTATTCTATACACTCCAGCGACAACGAAACCGGCGGCAACGGTAACAGCAAATGAAACTCGCCAAACAAAACTTTATAAACGTGACATGTCACGGGGAACTCGATACTCATGCACTCGCTATCTCCTAACACTAACTAAGAGTATGGATGATAAGTACTACGAGTAACTATTTAAAAGTCAAGTCTAGTTTATAAATTTAGAAGCATGCTAAAATATCTTCTCGAATTTAATTCATAATTTATAAAAACATATTTAATCTAAGAATTAAAATGGCACGTAATGGATGATCTATAGGCATTCTTCTTACCATTATAAAGCCATCATTTAGATACAAATTCAAAAACACTAATTACAAATACAAAGATGACAAAATCTTTCAAGGGATAAAAAATATTTCAAATAAATGAATGTTTGCCCATGCTGAACTAAAAATGAACATAAATCCTAAGCAGAAATGGGTGTAAGTTATGTACCTTCATGGAGGGCGAGTCGAGCTCGTTGATGGTGGAGTTGTTCTCGTCCACCACTATCATGGCGTACTCCACGTCGTCGCCGTTGTGATCTACGGAGGAGAGGCTTTAGTAAGTGAATAACGAAGCGCACGACACCCACAAGCGGCCACGAAGCAAATCAAACACAAAATACTTCATCTAAATACATCCACTGATGCAAGTCCCATCTCAACCAGCAAATAAAATCCTCGTAGCTATTCCTATTTTAACATTGTTACGAATTAAATTACGTGTTTTATTGTTGGAGTTAGAAAAAACAGGATCAATATTATTAAATAAAAATAAATCATACAACTTCTAAATCACTACAACTATGTTAACATTACAATAAAGTCGTTCAATGAGAAATGATATGATAACTAAATGTTTGAATGCTACATCAATGATTTTGCAAATAAAAACAAAACAAATAAAAATTCAGCAATGCCCAGGCAGTGAGATTTACGTCGTTCTGTCTCGGAAGACGGACATAATTTTTTAGCATAAGCATTATCCGATATAAGGGTTGGTATGTATGTCCTCAGAGACAAAACGACGTACGCAAACATCGACCACATTTATTAGTATTGTG
Organism: Phoebis sennae; assembly: GCA_001586405.1. Lineage (NCBI taxonomy): Eukaryota > Metazoa > Arthropoda > Insecta > Lepidoptera > Pieridae > Phoebis > Phoebis sennae. Next base: position 156,326 of record LQNK01000134.1, read on the forward strand.
ATATGGAGCGTTCGCATCGTAACATTAAAACAGTATTTTTTAATAAAACACGAAAAAGAAATGGACAACTAAAGCGTGAAGCGATATCAAAGCTTACTTTAGCATTCTTTTTCGTGTATATTCTGTTTACAATCAAATTTTTCGAATAACAATGAACGCTCGAAAATAATCGACGAGCGTTATTCTGAAGTGTCAATGACTCTAGTTATTATGATCAATGTCACTCATAGAGTCAATATCGGCTTGAATTCGAGTATTCGACCTCGATATGGTAATCAGTGTTCCGTGATGCGAACGCACTCGGCCGCGTTTACCTGCGTGCGCGTGCGCGCGGTGGTAAGTAGCGATGCGAGCGTGCGCGATTGCGTGCGAGTTAGTGAGGTGCTGGCCGCATTCCAGCTTGCAGTGCGAGTGGCGGCTCGCCGGGTGCCCACCGGGCAGGAACTGCGGGTACACGTGGTGCGACCACTGCGGGAACAGCGGCCGCGACCCTACCCCGCCAACGTGCCACGAGCCGCGCGGCCGCGACGGACGGAATGGGGATATATGGATGTACAGATGGTAGACAGGACCAGAATGAAGGATAATTACATTTGCATAGTAGAATAGAGAAGTAAAGGCAAGATATAAGGACAAATATCATCGAAAAAAAGTTGATACAGCCCCAAAAAGACAAAGAGAAGGAATAGAGAAGGGGTAACGACATGTATCAACGAGAGAATGACAGAGCCGTGACATGAGATGATCATAGGCGAATGAAAGGTATGGTATGACAGCGATTGGAATAATGAAAAATGCAGAATTAATTTTGAATCATGAATTCATTTTGTATCAAAAGGTAATGAGTGTGAGTAAAGTGTTTAAGTTAGCAGAAGCAAATTTTTAAAATATTCAAGAAAGGAACATGTTAAGAAAAAAATCGAATATCAAACAAGAATTAGTGAAAAATTGTTTGTTTTAATAGGAAAAGAGGATGGAGGTGGGTGTAGAGGTGGATAGTATCCGTGTAGATCATCCAGATGAGTGTGTGTGTGCAATGCGCCGATGTGTGAGCATCGCAGTGTGAATAAAACGTAGTTTTTACCAGTGTCCCATTCGTGACGCGAATTCAAGCGGCGTGTAAAAGAGGAAAAATGATATGTCAGATATACGACCCTCAAGGCTGATCGATTTGTGGTCGGTCAAAAGCAGAAACTTACCAACAATATCAAGATAACCGTGAAATAACATTAACTTTACGCATTTCGACTTCTGGCCGACGCGGACGATGTAGATCAACTTGTATTTATTGTCTCCTAGCCTTATATATAATTATGAATGTGCAATAAAGCATGTAAAAAGCAAAATAATGAAACTATAGCAATATGAGGATAATGATTTATATAACGTTGTGTCAAATGAATAACTATATAATATTATAATAAGATAATGTGCTTAGCATAATAATAATATCACAATTTTCAGCCGGAAAATAATTGGAATTAAATATTTACAAATTCAAAATGTAGGTAGTGTACTTATAGTTACAAAACTATAAAGAAATGATTTAATGAACGGCGTATTAAATATATTATATCATAATTATAAAAGAAAAATAATATTGAATCACTGCAAAATAAATGCAAAAAAAAAGATAAATTTGTACATAGTATATTATTTTATATGACCAAATTATTAAGTAGCATAAAATAGCTGCGCAGAAAGCTACATTAGATTTGTGTATGTTTCAAGTAACAATAAAAAGTTCTGTGAAAATTGTTGAAATTATTGTCGTCGAGTAAATAAAGAGGAGTATTTTAAAAATAAAAACATACCACCTAAGATATTATAAAACAAATATGTATAAGATTTTAAATTGTTAAATTAGTGAGTATATTAATATTTATATGAGCTAATGCGCACTGTGAAACTATCCTTCTGCGCGCTGTGATCATCGTATTCAAATTGGTTGTCCAATGTCACAATTATGTTTCTTGTAAAAGCGCTTTTGATTTGAAAACCGTAACCGTTTCATATTACGGGCTTAGTGCGCAAGTATAGTGGTAGTCCTGCACTTCGATAAGTGTCGTAGTGTTAACGTGTAAGTGACGTTAGTGTCAGCGTGTCCATACCGTGGTGATCGTGCGCGTGGTGCAGGCGGCGGCAGTCGGCGGGCGGGTGCGCGTGCGCGAGCGCCGGCGGCTCCAGGATGTCGCGGTACTTCGACACCATCAGCACCGAGATGAAGTACACGATCGCGAGCGAGAGGAACTGCGCTTGTTTCGTTTCCTCCTGAAACCGAGTTATTTTTTTGTTTACCCACAAACTCTCAAAATAATTTTAATAAGTTATTATGAATAGTGATTTATTGTATTTGTTTTTTGTCCATCCTTTATATTGAAGTCTCTCCAAGCCTGATATCTCTGCGGTCGTGTCGGTCTGCCGTTTCATCGGGTAATGAGAGTTAAAGGAATAGAGAGTGCACCTGTGTTCGCTCGTACGCGCAGATTGTTGAGATTGGCCACCATGGCCGAAATCGGCCAGGAAGCTATTTTTTTATGTATATTTTGAAATAAAAAAATCTTCCTTTATTGATGCCTGCGTAATAAAAGGCAATGATAGAGATATTTAATACACATCTTATTACGTTAACAAGGTTATACTTACAACATCTCTATAAATGACAGCGCGTAATCTGTTGACATCCATGTCTTGTAGAAGCCTCTCGGGGTCTTTCACTGGACTCGAAGCTTCGGCCAGACTTGCAACTACACTCTGTAAATATTTATGACAGAGCGTTCATTATCCTCATCAATCAATGAGTACATAAAAAAATAAGTAAAGTAGTTAAGTCAATAAATTATGTTAATATAACTACAAATTGTACAGTAAATCTTACAAATTATTTGAATGGCTAAATTATTATCTAACAAACCCACTTAAATATAGAAAATTTACCAAAAAAAAATATTTTTACATTTAATGTTTTAAAAAAATAATAATAAATTTCATAATTATATGTATTTACAAATTAATTCGTTGTTAACGCAATCTACAAATACTTTAAGTTTCATCAAAAAGAAAACATGTAAATGAGCGCAAGTACCAGGCTCGCATATCTCACAAGGGGTTAGTTACCTTGGGCGGGGGCGAGTCGGCGCGCGCGGGCCGCTGGCGCTCCTTGCACTCGAGGCAGTTGCGGACCGCGCACGTGCACACCTGCCACATGCAACCCTACACTATACCGCTACACTACACTAGTACTAGTCGCTAATTATGGACGCATCGTCACTTTATGATGGATGAATTACACTAAATATGGGCCTATTTCACAATAATTATAATATTTTTTGTTGATTCATAGACATCATTATTGTGAAACAGGCCCTAAATTTATTTATACTGATGAATATTTAATGTATCATAGATATAGTTTTTATTGTCAGTGAAGTTGAAAAATACTGGTAAAGAAATTTAAATACTACTATGAAACGCTATATAGATAAATTCTGAAGGATGCTACTTTTACAGAATTAAATTAATGGTTTGTAAAAAAACAGTTTTTAAGTGGCGACTTGTATGTGTTTTGTGAATGTCACAACAATTCCTTCAACTTATTAACTCTGCCTAACTAAATAATTCGTTCTAATAATATCATATAACAATGACTATCTACTTATACAATGTTCTTTTATCCTACAAAACATAAATGATCATTCCAATACTTTTCAAAGTCAACGTTTTTATCTAACTGAATACATCTAGGCTTCCTGTATTGGAAGTTTATTTTCAGATTACGATTAATATATTCCAACTATAATATGTATAATATGAATACACTACAGTGAACTACAGTCCGTCTCACCAATCTGAGGCATTGTCTTAGAATGCCTCCACTGGACATGTTCTTCTCGGCCTCCAGTTCTGCGAAGTTGAGTGCGCTGGCGAATATTAGAACGTCGGCCATCGACACCAGTCGTTGGAGGAAAGTGACCGCTACTTCGACGGGCATGCCCTGGGTTGGCTCGATCACGTCTAGTTCATTCTGAAATTTCATAATAAGTGTTGTAATTACAAATATAAAAAAGGTCATGGAAAACTTCAAATAAATTGGGAATATGGATTGGATTTAATAAAGCAATTGAAAGCAGTTTCCTTTACAGTCACAGACAAATTTTAACATTCCCTTGATGGGTAAAATAAGCGAGAGGATAATTGGTAGAGAGGTGCAAGCAATGAAGAATTTAGATAAATTAAATATTTTCTGGTTTATATAACACAGGGACATCAATACAAAGCTAGAATATACATGTTAATACTAGTTCAAAAAGTATTCACTAGTGTCAGTAAGATTTCCTTATGGTAATTTTAATATTCTAATCATTAAATATATTAACTGTAATTTCATAGAGAATGTGTGTAACTGTGTGTTAATGAATAAAAAAAATGTAAATGACGTCCTAAAAGTGTCTCTAGGTCGATTTGAAATAACCATTTAGAGTTGTCACTTACATTGGGCGAGGTCGCAGAGGCCAGCAGCGGCAGCAGGCCGCCGCACGCGATGATGAGGTTGTCGGCGAGCTGGCTGATGAGGTGCACGGTGTTCACCACGAAGATCGCGTTCTCGCTGCTGTTCACGAAGTCGATCACCGACTTCGTGGAGTGACTGCGCCACACCTGGGACCGACAAATATCATGTTAGTACGATGTATGAACTAATTTCATTTAGTACTTTGTATAGTATAATGTGTACATCTAACTGGATATGTAAAATCAAAATTAAACATAGCTCAGTGTGTTATCGTAATATTTTTTCTAATATCTAAAGACGGGTTTGTTACAACACTTATAACTCGAGATCTACTGGACCAATTCGTAAGAAAATTCGTATCTTAGGACCAGGATATTGACATAGGGATATTTGAATATCGAAAATCACACCTAGTTATTAAATAAAATATTCTTAATCCTTTTAAGTATCATTGAATCAACAAGAATTCATATTCGGAAGGAGTCCCTTCTAAATTAAAAACAAATTAAAGCCTTCATCGTTAATTTTCCATTCTCTTTGAAAAATCTATTTTATTTCTAACAGAAGTTATTCTGCATAGAATTATTTGAAATGTATAAATGTCCATACACCATATCAATTCTCACCTGTATATCCGTCTCAAGCGAGAAGAGCACGTCGGAGAGCAGCCGCTGGTGTATGTAAGACCAGCGGAACTCCGGGATGCGGAAGGGCGGCCGCGTGGGGCCCGGCGAGAACATCGCGCGAGACGCACGCGCGGAGCGAGAACATTCTGCAAATATTATCATTATGTAACAAAAGAACTTTAAATATAAATGTTCAAATTTGACCTCTACAAATTACAAATCGGGCAGATAGGGCCTAAAGATTGCATGTATGCATATTCTTTGTAGATTTTTTATCACACAACGGGCAAAAGGGCAGATGGGCCACCTGGTGGATTAGATTACGATAAAAGATATTCAAATAACGAAGAAATTCACGGATATTTTTTGCCGTTTGCATACTTTTGAAGATATTACATCATAATAGTTGCTAATAAAAACATATTAAAATATTACCTTCTCATAAATTTCAGATAACAGACAAAAAATCTTTTCACAACTGCAAATTTTAATGTTCTTTACCATATTAATATATAAGTAAGTAACACAAACTTACCAAAATGATTAGAATCAACTTGAGTGCTAGTAGAAGCACTTCGCGGTCTCTTGGGCGACGTAGATGTGTTGGTTCCCTGCGAAGCCACTCCCTCGCTGCGCAGTCCCTCTTGCTTCATATCACTGTCGCCGGGCAGACTCACCCGACGCTTTTCCCTCTCATTGTCTCCACTCTTGTCAGCTTCTTGACTTTCCTGTTGCTTCTTGTTTGCCAACGAAATATTTTCACTTATCGTTGATATTGACGGCTCCGGAGGTTTGTGTTCTGATTCACTCGTTTCAACTGCCTCACGCACGTTCTTCGCGTTCTCTTCCGAAATATTAATCTCACTCTCCGCTTCCTTCTGATGTTCGGCTTCACTAGGAACTATTAAGTCATTATCTACCGGTATTAAATCTTCGTCTGGTTTCATCGATTCCTTATGAGGGCTACTTTCGATTTCATTCAATTCATTGTGTTTTCCTTCACTCTGTGTCACCACTGAGTTTATTATGTCTGTCACTAGTTCGTTAGCCATCGATTCAACTTTTTGTTTTTGACTGACAATGTCCTCGATGTCTTGTTCTAAGTCTTCTCTTCCGTTAGGAGTGTTGCCTTCTGAATTGAGACCACCCGATATGGCGCCGGAATCTGTGTCGTCGTCCGTTTTTAATCTTACAGTTTCTAATGCAATAGTAAGTACATCATTAACTATATTTATGGCAACGTGCTTTGGATCATCCGTGGTAACTTCGTCAGGTATACTAGTATCAGTCTTATCTTGTATTTTCTTTGGACTAGTTGCTTCACTCGGAGTCAAATATAGCTCTGAAGGATCAGATAGTTCAGACTCTCTTTCATTTATTGCATGCAATCCTTCGGACACTCTCTCTGGACTCGCCGTTTCACTGACGGACAAGCTAGAAGGTAAGCCCTCACTCTTGTCAGTGTTATCGTCTTTACTTATAGTATCTCCTACGTCTCGAACCGGAATATAATCGAGACTACCCTGCCTCGAGAGTGGTTTATCAGTTTTTTCAGAATCGTGCTCGGTCGTGACGATGCCCGATTCCGAATTGTCTTGTTTGTTTTCTAACCCTAATTCATTATTCGAATTGAGCGTTTTGTCTTCCGTCTGTTCGTCGATAACGCGTTCTAACTCTGTATTTTTATCACTATCACAACCTTCATCGCAGGGCACTTCGGTACTAACACTTTTGGCGGGACTATGCATTTTACACACTTCACTATAAACTACTGTAGTCCGACTCTCGTCGACACTTTCGTTGGATTTTTTACAATTGCAGGTTTCGATTTCTCGAAGGGATAACCCTTTGCCGATTTCGGTTTGGGCGCCGTGATTGAGGACGTTCTGTTTCCTGATGGTGATGGGCGAGGCGTCGGCGCTGTCGTCGGCGTCGGGCACGACTCTGTTCTTGACGTCGGCGTGCCGGTCCCAGCCCGATATCGTGGAGATGGGGCGCTGCTGCCGCTCCGCGGGGTCCGTGATGTTGTCCGCGCGCCTCTGTTCGTAGTGCTCGTACATTTGAGCGAATTGAAGTTTGAACTCCTCATATGACACCTGCGATGAAATTAAAATTTTTTAAATACGGTAATATTAAAAGAAATACTAGAGCATTCGATTGAAATTTCTTAAATTACCTTTGAATGAACAATAGCTAGAGTGTCCACCCACACTCGCCATCCACCATACTCGTGTTTGATAGCGTGATGTAACAGCATTCTAAACAGGGAGTACACCATGTCCGATATTTTCTGTTCCTCCGTGTTCTTGGGATGAATGTACGCCATAGCGATGAGCCACTCCTGCCACACGGACATTTGTAACACTGTTCGTCTGTTCTCTCTGTTGTTGCTGCAGAGGAGGGTCATATCCGAGAGGAATAGCTTCTTGACTTCCAAGAGTTGTTCTGTTTGTTTGGATTGACGAATAAGTGTGGCCACAACTTTCAGGATCACTGGAAACACATTTAAGGCATGGTTACTAACTCTAACTTATTTTAATACTAAAAACAAACAAAATATAATTTAATTCATATTTTAATGATATTGATTCAAAAATAATACGACGATTTTTTGGAATACGATCGAATTTTATTAAATCATTTTTTTGTAAGTAAGGCGAAAAACAAATATTCACAATTTCATAATTTTCACTTTATCTTTTTACTTCCCGATATGTTTATTTTTGTAAAACTTGTAAAATTTGTTTTGATTTTAGTTAAATTTTTGGATATAATCTTTAATTTCTAATAATCTTTTGTTTTTATAAGCTGCTGAACTCACTGGGATTCTCGAGTCGAAAGTGTGGCTGCGGCTCTGGATGGCTGGTGTAGAGCACCTGCTGGCCCACGTGCTCGGTGAGCAGCTCATACAGCGCGTTGTACACCGGCAGTGCGAGTTCACCCCCGCAGCTGGCGCCGAGCCGCGTGGCCAGTAGTGTGTAGAGATTGTGGGGCGACATTACGTCGTATTTGCGTCTATAACACCACGTGTAATGTAAATGAGAGGATCACCCGAGACTTATTAATTGTTGTAATTAATGTACACGTCTAAAATAAAAAAAAACTTACGATGACACCATTTCGTTACAATCTAAAAATGTATCATTAGTATCCCTGTACTATAGATTGCATACTATATTTTGCAAAAGATAAAATATTAAATATAGTTGTCGAAAATTACGGTGATTATTAGGGGATTTATATGAATACAGAATAGGATGGAACCTAACATACTACCCTGAAGGATGCTGAATTCTTTATTGCACCTCTTTAAATTATTCTAACGCAAAAGCAAATATAATATTTCAAAGCGGAGTTTTTATAAATATAATTATTTAGCATGAAATATAATATTATTGTATTCTTCTTGTACTCACTTATGTGTACTCCTGCTGAGGAAGAATCCAAGTAATTTCAAAGCTTGCAGTCTTATTAATTGACTTTCTGATGACAGAAGTTTGAAGATTGTTCGAACACCACCCTGAAAAATAATTTGAAGAATATTTATTAAATAAATTATTTGTTTAAAATTTAATGGCAACTAAACCTATTATTTAAAGTTTAAGTAATTTACCTTAGCATCAAAAGCGGGAACCATCGAGCTCGGATGTTCCGACATTAAAGATATTAACATTTGTAACACGTCGTGAAGATTTTCGTCCTGCAATTCAGCAAAAAGAAATATAACATTAGTTGTATATTATACAACTTGAGTATTTTATTTTGATACTTATAATGAATTATGGAGTATTTAACTCAGGAGTTCTTACCTCATGCATTGTGGTGAGATAGTTGAGTATCGACTGTAGCTCGTCTTCTTTGACACCATTTCCGATCATAATTAGCTGCTTAAGGAACAGCAAGATGTAGGCTCGTATCGTGAGAATATCCTTGTGGGCTGGACGGGGACCATCTTGAATGCAATTTTAATTCATTAGCAAAATATCCTTCCTGATCAACAATGATTACTGGTACATACGCTTTTAAGAACAAATGTTTTAACAGGCAAAATAATGTAACATATTACATAACAAAGACAGATCCTTGGATATTATTATGTTTTTAATTCAATAATCTTTGATGACTCTCAAATTTGTAATTAGCCTTACCTAGTCCCTTCGGCGTGATGCCACTCTTCGTCCTCGGATTGACGACCCAGTAGTAGTACTTCAGCGTGTGCACCGTCTGCAGCACCGTGCTGACGCGCCGCACGCTGCCGTATATGTGAGCATCGGCGAGGAAGTCCGTGGCCAAGTAGCAGTACAGCCTCGCCTGCACCGCGGCCGGCGTGTGGATCCACAGCGCCGGGTTGAAGAGGATGTGGTCCAGCAGCTGCCAGGTCAGGAAGGATTGGCAAAACGACTGGATTAGCATAGACTTTACACTGCCCCATGGTTGCTAGCGCTCTTGCTTGATTTAGACTTGGTTAATTCATCACAACACTGGTTACTATCTAACACATATAATTCGTAGTAGATTTGAGATGAGTTTGGACTTTGAATTTGTGTTGTTATGATATGCATTTGAAATGTATTGTTAATGTTTTCCAGTTCATATTCTTATATCTGTAATCTGATTTATAAGATCTTGATTGTATAAGTTATATTTAGTAAAAATCCAGTGTACACAATTTTCATATGTTTTTTGCAAGTCAAAATAAATAAAGCAAAATCAAAATTTAAACGTCATAAAGGGGGACTGTAAGTGCTATTGTGTTTGTGTGTTCGAGACTAAAATGGTGGGACAAGTTGGATTTTTCAGACACAAGTGGGGAAAATTCAAAGACAAAATGTACAACAAGAGTATCAAACATCGATATACATTGTAATTTAAACTGCATAATACAAAGCCCATGAGACCATTGTGTTGACAGTGTTGAAAATAATGTAAAATCGAATTGCGTCGTATTTTGCAGTAATGTGGTATGAAGAAATAAAGTGACAAGTGGGGAAGCAAGAGGGGCATGCGCTAACAACCATATTGAAAAAAGCTCATTTAAAAATTTTGTTTTTTGGACGTTTTACCTATTTTTCGGCTAAAATTAAAAATTGCATTTTTTCATTTAACCAAATTCGGTTCTTAATATATCGTTTGGAAAATAGGTATAACGTATTTTAATTAAGATATAACTTATGTCTAGATAATTCATGAAAAAAAAAGTTTTACGATAGATAATACTTTTAAAATCATAAACACTCGTTAAACTTACCACTGTTTACGAACAAACAATTTGGAAAAGTGTGCAAAAAATGAGTAAAAAAGCAAAAAGCAAGAATGTATGTTTATCTTTCTCGGAAGTCCCTTTTTGAAGATTTAAATTCAGTCGAGCGCTCACTTTTTACATTCTTTTGATTATTAAGTGCGAATATTTTATCAAAATTCTTAGAAAAAATAAATATACGAGTGCCTTACCCTGCGTTTCCTCTAATGTAAAGAATAATAATATTTTAAGCTTATTGATTTAGCCTCCAGTGCCCATAATTTATAAATTGTACAGTGTATACAGACCCTATCGTAAAGAAATATTTATAGAAGCGTAAAGTGAATTTATTTTGGCAATTTCGGGATCAGGCTGGAAGCGGTGCTCGTGTAATTTGTGACCGTGCTCGCGGTTATATTTGCGCAACACTTGTGGAAATTGCGATACTTATTATTAAACTTCATTTTTCGTATCTTTAAATTACAATGTAAGTTAGTTAAAATTTAAAGTCACATTAAAGCGGAATAATTGCGTGAAATATGTTTTATGAATTCAAAAAATAAAATAAAATAATATATTTGTAACTAAACACAGTTTGATATGGATTTAAGGCAGCGATCTATTTACGTTCTAATACGCATTTTGTACATGAAATATCTAATGACAAGTCGTGTAGAAACACTTCGATAATATACAAATGGTACAAGAATAATATCTGTTTATCATCTACCCCAAATTAAAGGACTGCAATCTACGTAAAGCTGGACAACATTATAAGAGTTATTTTATTCGCAAACTGATACTTAAAATCAAATAAATAATTGAATCCTAGTTTTTGACTTTACTTAAGATCTTTATTAATCTATAGATTGTTTTATTATGGTAACAAATAAAACCAGATTATAAAAATCTGGTTTTATTTGTATGGGTGTATAAAGAACAAAATACCTGTTTCAACAGCAAATCGGAATTAGGAGAGCAGCAGGTCACGAGATGTTTGGTGAGATGGAGGAAGGACGCGAGCGTGTCGGGCGTGAGGTGGTCGCGGCCGCAGCGCTGCAGCATGTGCGAGATGACCAGGAAGCCGCGGCACTGCAGCATGTGCTGCTGCACCGTGCTGCACGACTCCACCAGCGAGCACACGAAACCGAGTAGCTTCGAGCTGTTCGATAAAAACGAAAAATTTAAAACGCCATAAAGAATAGTGAACGAATATTATGAAGTTGTAGTGTGGTCATAGCACTCGTTCAAGAGCTATGACGCTACATACTGACACACAGGCAGATAAACAGACAGATTTCGCGATCAAAAATTATGATACTCTATTTTTATCGTCGGAATTAACTTTAACTTAGTTACTTTTGAAACATTTTCTTTACACGGTTTAAAAACTAATCAAGTAGTCAAACTTACCTAGTACGTTGAATTTTTTAAAGCACGTAACAAAATTATAAAACAATTTGCATCCCATAGTGCACGACACGAGATAATCCCTGGCATGCTCCATAAGGTCAATGTTTAACGGCATTGTGTATCAATTAATAAAACTAATGAATAGTTAATGCTGCTACAGGGCGGATTACGGCAATCGATGCAGATTACCTGTCCGATTGGCGCGCCCGCTAACGACCGCGACCGGCGCTGACGAGCTAATAGTTACGATACATCTGCTAATACATGACCGAATATCGTGTGATAGGATCTGAGTATTTCATCACCTTTCTTATTATTATTAACTTCTATATTTCATGCAGTATTACAAAGAAAAATTTTGAAAATATACTATGAATATATACTAAACATACTATCAAATTAACATTCGGTACTGGAATTTAATACAATCAAAATACTAATACATAACTACAAAGGCACAAATGAAACTTCTTGCCGACAACTATCAGTGTAGAAGCTAACACACATGATAAATAATGCATCACTAGAACAAGGTTCATCGTCAGATCCTACATGAAGCAGTCACTAATAGCTGTCTTCGGCTTAATTGAATCAATTAGTACTATCATCCTTTGAAACCCTACACCACTGAGATCTGATATACAAATTTAATGTCAGTTCTACGTGTATTGTGTTCAACGAGAGATACATTGATAGCGTCCTAGAGCACCCAACCTGCGACATGTACATAAGTAGCATTGTATGATACTGTCTGTCGATTCCCAGGCCGTGTGACATTATAATCCCCCATTAATTCGCCGAGTTTATCGGGATTTCGGTCCCATTTGTAACAAGTTTATAGTACCACGTATAATCTTCCGAGTGCTTGGATTTAATCACTGTTTGGAAGTATAATATTAGTCTTGCTCGTTATGATTTAGGTTTAGTTAAGCGAGCACAGTATTTATTGTTAAGAACAACATTTATTAAAACTTCAACCACATTGACCAAAACATTTGGCTATATTATTAATTTGTCAAGTAAACACAACAAAGCCATATTCACTAAACTGCATGAGGTACCAGGCAATTAGGAGTTGTGAGGAGTTCGGTATAAGCCGGCCAACTCGGTATGGTACGTTAACTCCTACAGTGATTAGGGATCGACATCGAAAGTGCATTTTGCCGGGCAACTTTGGAGCTACTTGGAATATTAATGAATGGACCGAACGCTCATATCTGCCTTCAAACTTCGATTTAGTTTAGAGGTTAGCTTTGGCTGTGTGCATAGGAATATAGTTGGGAATAATGATGGGGTCCAGTGGACGAGTATATTGGCATTATTTTCAGTTGATGGATATTATTCTATCTAGCCGTATTTGTAAATTTTAAGGTTTGAATTAAAGAAAACATAGTAGACTTTACACATTATTCATCATTCCAAATATTACCCTGATAAAATCCCCTTGGTCTGGTTGCAAAAAATAAGACGAAGTCGTGCTTTCATAAAACGACACAGTTTCCTCATAAAACCGTTATTACCAATTGGATGAACTTCAGAAATAAAAAATTCAGAAAATTGTTCCCATTCCGTTCAATATGCGTTGTACCAATTAGAAATGCAAGCTATTGGAACATTTTTCATTAGTTTTAGTCGTTGCAAACGTCCAATTCGATTTTTACTTGTCAACGTTTTGGATGTTTAAAATATTATGAAAATTTCTCTATAAGAAATTGATTGAAAGACAATCACGTATTATTGTAAAAAAATACAAAGACTTTGAACTTGTTAATATTTTTCAATCAAAGTTAACTTGACTTTTTTCATATTTCAAGTAATGTTTAGCAATTTTGCTAAGCTGTTTATAATGCGATTATCATCTCGCTTTGATTACTCAAGTACCAGGACAGCATACTAAAGCATGGGGTCTCGCTTACGGTCGTTTGTAGGCGCGTCGGGCGGGAGAAAGAAATGCGTGTGTGTAGTACCAAATAGACACAGTTTTGGGCGTGTCATGTACTAGGATAACATACCACAGCATGGGGTCTCGCTTGGGGTCATTGGCGGGCGCGTCGTGCGGCAGGTCGAGTTGCGCGAACAGTGGGAACAGCACTTGAACACCGCCAATTGAATTCAGCGCGCTATGTATCGAGTGCGTCACTACTGCTTTTACTTCCTGTAAATTTAAAAAATTCGTACTAAGAGATATTAAATAGCTAACTTTTTTTTCTTTAAATTTGTTTTGGCACATGAGTGAAGAGGGTGATATCTTCATTCCTTTTAAAATTTTCAACCATTGTGGCCAATGAATCAAAATTGGAAAGATTGAAATAGAGATGGGGAAGCTTCCGCCCAGCAATGAGACAGTAAAGGGTCAAAATAACATAATGGAGAATGTTACTAGGTATGCCAAATAGGTTGAAAGTTTGTTACACTATATCTTGTACCTATACAAATACACTATTTTTTGTTGCAGTCAAAAATACCAAGTAGTTTTCATTTTATAAGCTTTTAAACTTTCGAGTTCCGCTAAAGTCACGTGACCGCTTGTGACGTCACAAAACAGACGCCGCGCGGGCCGCGCTACTTCGCAGCACCTATAGTACGTGTGGGAAGCGCTATAGCGAGCGCATGAGCTGTCTGTTTTATGACGTCACACCGCCGCAATCGCTGCGTCGGGCGGTTACGATTTGTTTTGCTTATAAATCAAAAACTAATTGACGTAACAAAAAAATTTTTTCAACAGTATTTTTTAGTTAAAAAAAAACAATATGAAAAGCTAAAAATCAAAATTTGTTAACATTCTTCATTATAAAAATTATTTGAAGGTTGAAGGTTTTTGAACATTAATTATAGTTTTACCATTAAAAATAACGTAAGAAATCAGCTGCAAAGAAACTTAAATCCTGAGATTGCAGGAAAGCTGAAAATCATCCACCAGGGCAGCATATCATTACCTGCAGCATGAGCGCGTGGGGAGTGTGCACGAAGTACGACACGTTGCCCTTGGGGGCCGACTGCAGGCACAGTTGTCCATCCGTGGCCACCGGGTTGTACATGAACACTATCGCCGACGACAACTTGCCGTCGTACAGTACCTATGCATTAAAAACGATTAGAGATAATATAATTAAACGAATTAAATAAAGGGTAGTGAAATTTACACGTTGAAAATAAAGATATAAAGGAAGTATTGAAAGCGATTTAAATTACTTAACTAAGCAAATCGATCCCTTGTTGTTATTTCTCAGTGTAAGTCATACAACATCTTTAAAATTAAAGCAGAATATTGATGCAAGTTTTAATTTTAATCTTCCATAGTTATTCAGTTAAGCAAATACACTATGTTTTATAATTCCATATCCTAATAATAAAAATACACTTAAAACATTGAATATATAATATTTTAAAATCAACAATTTAGGCCACGATAATATTTAAGAGATTTTAAGCAATATATTGAAATGTTTTATTTAATTTATAACCGAGCTCTTTAACTCTTTATATAACATAAATTTTAAAATCTCTTATATATTGTAATAATTACTTAAATTGATAAGACACAAACGGAACACTTATAAGAAGCATGCAAACACTAAATGACACACACACACAATTAGTAAGTAAATACCTTTTTATTTTATCCTAAACTACTTAGATATATAATTTCTAATCGAAATATTAAGTAGGTAATGAAGTAAGAATAGTTACTACATACAAAAAACAAACTCTCAATGAAAAATTCGAAATACGATACTATGTAATAAGGCTACTTTTTCTACTTCTGCAGTATTATATCAAGCAAAAAGTTAACGTCTATCATCTAATTCGCTTTCGCAGACTTACTGCAGGACGCTCGTCTAAAAATCGTAACCTATTTTAAATCCAAACTATGTCGAGACTCGAGACATGTCGAGAAATTTCGCGAAACCCACTTAAGGATACGAGTATATTCACGACGCAAACTCCCAACTTTGCGTGATGAAAGCAGACACTAATATAACTTGAAGAAAAACTCGAGAAGCCGTGTCGGTGAACGAAAATTTTCTTGGCGTCGTAAAAAATAAAGTGACAGCGAAATTCGGCGCGCAGGTGTGCGGGATTTCCTTTGTTAACCGAAAGTTACTTAAACTCGCAGCTTTGTTTTAGGCAGAAGAAAATGTGGCGGTGCAAATCCGGCAAATGATTTATTCTCGATTAAATTTTGTTTAACGTTGCTTACCAAGTTTTGGAA
Source organism: Phoebis sennae (assembly GCA_001586405.1). Classification (NCBI taxonomy): domain Eukaryota; kingdom Metazoa; phylum Arthropoda; class Insecta; order Lepidoptera; family Pieridae; genus Phoebis; species Phoebis sennae. The sequence goes on from LQNK01000134.1 coordinate 172,327, forward strand.
GTGTTTAACGAATTCGCATATTCGAGGAGTTGTTGTTAGTCAACAGAAATAGTAGAAGTAAATAAAATAGTTAAGAAGCACAGTACAATCAGGAAGCGGAAGGCAATCTCATTACGGCGGAGGCAACTTGGAGATAAGTGCACTCCTCGCAGCTGGGATTAGCTTTTGAGAACTTGATAACTGTATCTGGATTTCAATTCAGTAAATAATACATGTTATTGTTACTTATGATTGAATTTCAGAATTGTCGACATTTTCTTTTCTTTTACGTTGAAGTCGTTTCATTTATTTTATTTTATTTGATCACGAGAATGATATAAAATCACAATACTTCAATTGCAGTATCTCAAGTATTATTTATTGAATGTGATATACATGTAAATTTTTTTTAAGCCTTCTTCGATTAGTAATTGTAAAAACGTGCTGTGAAAAATTCATATTTTGAATTCAGTACGAGGATAAATTTATTCGCAATTTTAAATCCTCTTTATTGATAAAAAATCCTGTCAGAGAGTATAAATGTGTCAAGCAAATATTGATAAGAGGACGAGGGTCCGCTACCAGTCGGCATCGCCAGCGAGCGGAGATCGCGGGCCTCCTGAATTCGTTATCGTGGCCTCACTAATTAATTTTTAAAATTCAATCAGAAAGTTTTAATGGCGTCGGATCAGAGAGAATGCCATTATGACGTACAATATTTGCGAGATTTTAAAGTATAATTTGGAATCGGTCGGAATGTTGTAGTAATTTGTTAGGATAATTACAAAAATATACCACGCATATTAAAGTTTGAAAACAATTATGAATATACAATAGCAATCGAATATTGTTACTTCAATTTTTGATCAGAAACATATTCTTAAAAGAAATTTTATAGATTGACATAAAAAACGAAGTACATCGTGCGTCGTTCGTTCCTTCAGAGTTCAGGCACGTAGAAGAAACGTCCGCTTGTAAAATATTAACGTGACGTATCTGAGAGGGTCTGTGTGCATAGCAGAGCGGGTCAATCAGGCCTGACCTCTCTGGAGCCGGGCGCGCTCCTGGCCGTAAAACTGAACGGAAGCCGAGCTTGTTCCGTTATAAGTGACTTGTAAAATCTTATGGTGACTTGGTAAGAGAGATTTAAAACGAAACGCTTCACATTACAGATACATTACGGATAAATTAGTAATGTTCTAATATAAAATGTTATTTATTAAAAAAAATACATAAAGACGAATTTGAATTTCGCGAGTGAAAACACGCCTAAATTGTTGTTGTGCCTAATAAAGCCGTCAATTGCGGCGTCGGTTTATCAGCAAATGACTTTTCACCGTCAACCCGCTCTAGTGCGATATAAAACGTGTGTGTTCTTTCATTTACATTCGTGTTTATTTTCTCAACGAGATGAAAATTTCACGAAACGAGCAGCCGCGTTGACTTGGCAAATTGGGGCGAATTGAAAACAAACCAAGGAAATTGTAAATTTTTACGGGTTATGCCGCTTGTAGAATATGAATAAAAATATAATATTTGCATGTGCCGCTTTATGCACTTTTACATATTAGTTAGCACTAAGTCATAGACACTGGATGAATTTTTGACGCTTCAATAGTACTTTTACATTGGTCTATCGAGCTGGATTTGAAAACATTTTAATTTTGATCAATATCAAGACGTAAATGAAAAGTAAGTTTGGTACTTTTTAAAAAGCCGTGGAAACCAAGCATTTCATTAGTTATACATTACGAGCGAGAAATGGAAGAACGAATTTTAATTTACGGAACAACAGCATAAATCTAATCTAGTCTACAATTTACTAGGCGACCAGGAATCTAAGGAGTAAATTATCCAGCTACATCTCAAACAGTTTTCCAGCGAAGCACACAGAGCAGAAATATGTCAGAGACAATGAGGAATATCGCGTCAATCTCGAGTAATTACGCGCACAAAGATGCAGGCGACGGGAAGCGGATGGCGGATGCTGTTACATGTAGCTAAGTTTACCAGCCAACAATGTGTGAAGCTATACCTGGAGTATACTACGTAAAGTCTTTAATATGTGACCTGAATCATTCAGTTACGTATACGTTCCTCTTTATATTTCTCCAAGCCAACACTTATCGTAGGGAAAACTGTATAAAATTTAAGCGAATTATAAATTTTTCATGTTGGTTATCTAACGTTGTTTATAACTTCCAAGTTAACTTTATAGTTTAATGTTATTTAGAACTGAAATATGATATTAATTTGTCAGTAAAAAAATAATAGGAAATTGAATCATGATAGAAAATAAGCGAATAAAAATCATTTACTGTGTCGAATAAAATTATTTCCAAACCAAGATTCTTAATAGAAACATTATAAATTGGTGTAATTCAATATTAACATAACCCGAAAATTTTAATTCTTGCTTTTGACTTTATCAGTTTTTAAGGCATAAAATATGTAGTGTTAAAACTTTTCATAATTTCTCACAGTATCGACTTTACAAACACACGCTTAGAAATTCACCCAGCAAAATAGTATTGAATCTTATTCATATCTCCGTTGTTCGTCACATTTGCTCAGCGCCGGCATCGAATACCGGAGCAGAAGTTCCCTTGTTCCCGATCCACCGTGAATAGCAATAACCCGCCGGTTTATTTATGCATCTCGCACAAAAGGAGCGGGCTCAAAGAGAATCGTGGACAATGCTCTATTATTGAGTACTTTCTTTCCGGACAAAAAATTATATCAGCTTTCAGTCTGAAATTTTAGTAGCGATGAAATCAAAGTATTGCGAATTGTTAATTAAATATTGGAGAGTAGTCTGTCTATTATTTACCCAAAAAAGTGTTAAAATTACAGCCTAGATTAAAAGAAAGTTATACGTTTTATTATCAAACTCCCGATTGTTCATGCATTTTTGTTAGTCAATTAGTAACAGGTTGTCAGAACACCGAAGGAGTTCTCAGTATCAGTGTGATCTTACGTCATGTATGTTTTGCGTGGGGTCGTGCACGATCTCGCCGAACCGATCCACGCGCACCTCGGACGAGGGCAGGGGCTCGCGGCACTCCGCGTCGAAGCGGAACTGGCCCTAACGAACACTAGCGGTCATACAGTGTGTACAAACATATCGCTGTGGGAACGTGGATCGTTCTGGAAGGAAGCGAACACAACACAAACCGACAATACTAAAGCCTCGCCTTTTCAGCATTAGGAGAGAAAAAGTGGTTAAAGGCATCTAAAAATGTGTTTTTAATACATCAGTTAAAATCGGTTCCTTCCAGAACAATCCAGCACACAAAAAGCAACACACAACAACCAGCGAGGCGCGGCATGCTTACACGCTTGCATGCTTCAACATCTACGAGCGACGCGTGCGCCTCGGCCACTTGGCGCGAGCCGGCCGCCAGCCGCCTCCGCCGCGGCGTCGCGTCCTCCTTAACTACAACTTCTCCCGCTTCTGCACCCCTGGTATCTTCAGAAGTATCAGATTGAGGGACAGGGGGGGATTCGGGAAGGGATTCCGGATCAAGCTTGGGAGCGGCGTCGCTCACCCTTTTGTGGTTCTCCGGCAAACTGATGTTGCATTCGTTGTCGAAACGGAACTGACTCTGTCCGGGGTAGGCAAGAAGGAAAGAAACATTTTTTACGGATTAATACTAACAATATTAAAATCAATTGAATTGCATAAAATATTAACGTCCGAACACTGAAGTGATATCTTTTTTTTACAGGACCAACACACATTTTTAGTCTACTGCGATGTGAAACAAGTAAACAGACTTGAAAATTGAACATCAGTTCACTATTCGGACGAAACCTGCAAAGTAAATAATTAAATAGTCCTTGATCCACTCCAAGTTTATAAAGCCAGGAATGATTTGTCAATGAAACGAAACATTGTTAATCGAAAACCCTTTTAAGTCGATTATTTCAGCTTTTAAACTCGACATGATAAATTGACAACAATTATCCAAAACACATTGAAGTAAAGAGACTGGATCACATTACAGCTGTGAATTTTTTATCAAATAATTATATTAACGTTTATTGTTACCCTTTAGTTATTTTTGTATTTTCCGCCATTTATTTATCTTATAATTTAATGGTTATCTCAAGATCTTTACGAAACATTTACATTTCAACTAAAAAGTATTTTTAGACTTAGAATAATTTAACAAAAATCTCTATGATAGTCTATATGAACTACAAAGGCTTAAATTTATATCAAAAATATTAGACTGGAACGAATCCTTTGAAGGGCAACTATGGCCTGCTAAACTAGTTGCGGTCATAGTGGCCAAACTTAACAGCGACTATCAAATATAGCTAGCTATAGATACCTTATAGCCCGGGCCGAGGCGGTGCATGGCGCAGATCTGGTGCGTGGTGAGCGCCTCGCCGAACAGGTAGATGGCGGCCATCTGCCCGCAGAACACGCGCTCCTCGTCCAGCTCGGCCGTGGCGCCGATGTAGCACTTGTCGAACGGCTGTAAACAACAGTTTTTGAGAAACACGTTCGCTTCATAGATGTAATACTCTCTTTTTATCATGCAGTCCTTGCGTGCATGAAACACAAAAATCTACGCATAGGCCATTTTTTATCCTGAAATTCCCATGTCATCGCAAGTCGAATTCGAAAACTATAAGCACTTTTGATTAGTAGACTGTTTAAGAGCCTTTTTTGTCAAAAATAAGGTCAAGAGCTTATAATAGTCTAGAGATTTTAGCTAACATAAAATCTATTGCTGATTTGTCGAGAACGTCGAGTATGTCAGTTAAATCCATCTCAGAAAATCGTTCAAAGATTGTTCCATCAAACGCTCCATCGTCGACAATTGAAGTAATTCCACGTAAACTAGCTCTCACAACCCGGCTCCACCCTCGAGCGGTTCTCAGAACCCGCATTACGTAATTCACCGGAGTAATGAGGATTATAATGTCAAAGAGAATCACAGACACATCTCGAGCGCGGAATGTGGAATACAATTGCAAGCCATGAATTCTCTTGTGACGAGTTACACTGATATGTTTATAGCTCAACCGAAAACACTTTACAATATACATATTTTAGATTGTTAACAACACTTCGAATAAATGTTGATATGAAATAATTTTAAAAGCTAAAGTTATATCGTTCATACTATCAGTCACAAAGCATTTGCGTTCACAAGTTCAATCCATATTCATTCCACGTGTTAACCCGAACACCTAGAATCTAGACAGCATGAATATTCAGCTGAACATACAGAGATGCGCATATTTTAGGAGCGTGTTTAGACGTATAAAACACAGCTAGCGGAGCACGCGGCGCCGCTCGCAGGCACGTCCCAACTAAAACACGGGCGCATGAATATTCATATGCGTTACACAAAGTACCCGCACGCCACAACACACTTCCAGACTGATTTAGTTTTCAATTAACGTCGGATCTGAGAATTAATCTTCGAGCGATGAGTGCTCCCGAGAAGTGCTTTATTAGCTGCTAATATTTATTGACAGCCGCAAATCTTACGACGTCATCAATTATTTATGTCATGTGAAAGCTTGGTTTGATAACGTGCTATAGAAGAAAAACATCTATTAATGTAAATATTGTGTTTAATTCTTAAAACATGGAATGTCATGAGAAGAGAGAAACGGCGTATAAATAGATTTTGGACCAAAAATGGCATGAAATGAAAATAATAGAAATAATTGAGCCAAAATGAATAAGTGTCAATAAGAAGATGACGGCTGATAGAGGCGTCTGTAAGAAAAATACACATTGTAGCATCACCGAAAAGTAAAAAGGTTCTTAAGGGCCTCTTATGTGGTAGCCCTAAGCTTTTGAAGCGCCTCGCTTCCTCACACCTCGTGCCGCGTTACGTGTTCAACTACGCGCATGCAAACAACTCGAATCATACAGGGAGCAACGAACTTAGGCTAGCCTAACACTATTCCGTTAAGTCATTTTTGTTTCCAAAATATTTATTTCACACTAGTGATAAAAAAGACTAAGAGGCTAAATATATTTTAATTTAATTAATAGATTTTTTAACTTTCAGCTAATGAATAATGTTTTATTTGCTGTTTTTCTGAAAAAATATATATTTATCTTCTATATATCTAATTAGGATATTTTATTGTGAAGTAATATTCGTGCCGATTTGTGAGGACGCGGACTATAAATGTTATATCAATTTTTTATTATTAAACTAAAGATGGTGACTGGCATGCAACATATTTTTATTCAATAGTAATATGA
>LQNK01000134.1:186886-197785 GCA_001586405.1 Phoebis sennae
CGTGGGGGGCGTGTGTGGGGGGAGGGGTGAGGCTCGCTGACAGCGCTATTTATCTTTATGGTGATGCCGATAAAGTGTGGCCGCCGGGACATGGTTTATTGCACACACACGCCACTCGATACAGAACTCGTCACTGCCATTACATCACTACTTTCCGCCTATAAATTTTGTTTAGTTTGCTGAATCGGTTACGATTTTTTTATGTGACACGTTTTAATTTATTCACAACTAGCTTTTGACCAAAACTTCGCTTGTATGGCATCAGATCATTATAAATCGTTTTTCTGATGCATGGACTATATTACTGTCAAGTATTTTTGCGTAAAAAATAAGAAACATACATTCATCCTCACAAACTTTCGCATTTATAATATTAGTATTATACAATAAAGTTGCTATTCGGGGCTTCCTATTTGTATATTAACGAAATTATCTGGACGTCAGATTTTAATGTTGATTAAATAACTTTTTCAAAAGAACAAAAATAAGCCAGTGTGTGACAGCGTGTACAAACTTCAAATCCAATTCACATATGTATTCCAACTATTCATACTCGTAACTTTAATAACTCATATATTTGAAAGCGTTTTGGATTGAAAACTATTTCCACAGATCAAATGAGCATTTTTCTATTCCAGCGTGTATTCGTAATATTCCCATTTCTATAAGAGCCGGTTGTTATTCAACAGACACCATCTTTTGAATCGCTGCTTCATGGCGTCAAAGGCACTTTCAAAGGGAAAACATTGCGTGTTTAAACAAATAGTAAAAAGCCTAGTTTACTCTGACGTTGTGAATAAAAAAGACAGACAAATATTAAGATGATTTTATGTAGGAATAATTTTTCAGTGCCAATAATATTTAGAATTTCTAGGCTTGGAAAGTTAATAAAATTATTGTAAAGCGTTTTGGGTTCTAAATTATACACCAGATTCTACCTGCGACTGGTGATGATATAACGCAGACAAATTAACTTTTTATTTAAACTCGTTAGTCGTTACAACATTATAATTGTTAAAATAACACGCATTTTACAATTACAATATTGCTACAACTCTTACATCCGTATAACGCGTTAATAAGCTTTAATTCTTAAATACTTAAGGACTAAAAAATGTACTCAGTATTCAAAGCGTGTAACATTTAAACCTCATCCAAAAGCGAGTCATCAGAAGCCAACCGTCAGCCAACTTTCCCGTTTGATACACAAACACGGAGGACATTAAAATTTTGACACGGAAATTTCTCTTTTTGCTCGGAAAGTTGCATTTCCGCATCGCCGGTGAGCTAACCCGATTTGCGAGCACATACGACCGTTTGGAGTTCGACGGGATTGATTACTGGAGCGGTAATTGTAACTAAAAGTTAGTTACGCCTACACGCTCATGTAATTTGTGGAATCATTTTTGTGTTTGCGTTTGTGTTAGTATTTATGTTATGGTTGGATTGGTTTTAAAAACAAAAGGTTTTATTGCAGCAAATTACTAAAATTGCTAGCTTTTGGTTCAATTTTGCTTAAATTAATTTAGAATAACTAACAAATTCAATTTGCGAGTACGTGCGACCATTTGGAGGTCTTAATTACTAAGTGATCATTGTAACTACAAGCTTGTTACAACTACAAACACACAATTTGTGGAATCGTTTTTATGTAACATATTTGCATCGCGACAATATTGTTAATGTATATATTTGGTTTGGGTTTGTATGTTTATGTTTTGATTTGTTTTAAAACTTTTAGCTTTTACTTTGATTAGCTTATTGAATTTGCGAGTACAAATGACTATCTGGAGTTCAAGGAGATTAATTATTATAGGAGAGTAAATATACGCTAGTTACACCTACACACTTGTAGTTTGTAAAATCATTTAGTCTGAAAACATATTTCTATGCTATTTTTATTCTACTGTGATGTGGTTTGTATTTCTGTAATGTTTGGTTTGATATAGATGTAAAATAAAAGTGTTATTCTAATTGCAATATTTTTTACGATTGCAACTTACGACCTTAGGTTTAATTATAACTATAAGCTAATTAAATCGACAGACTCATATAAGTAGCAGTAATTTTTATGATGCGTAAAGCGGAAAATATTAATGTATACTTAGTTTCAATTTGTATGAGTTTTTGTGTTATGATTGGTTTATATTCCAGGGAGGATAAATGGATTTATTGCAGCAAATTTGTACGATAGCAAGCTTTCGGTTCTGTTATGCCGAGATTAGTTCGAATTAGGTAAGTTAAGTAACTATGTGAAACTGAGTGGGTTTAGCATGCAGCAACAGCATAGCAGCAATGTTGTTATATTAATTGTAATTACAATGCAGTTACATTTATATTACACCTATTTGTTAAGTGCATGTGGTTGATTTGATTTGAAACTAAGATCGTCAAGCCGCGAACAAGAATGCAACGCAAAAATAAACGTGCATTAATCACGTTGATAAAATAGTAAATCCAGCGTAAAGTGATTGCTCGTCGGACACTTCATCTCAATAAACAGTCGGTTGGGAGCGCGTTACAGTCGAAAAGCGCTTTTTGATGAGTTCTTAAACGAAATAAATCCGCGCTTCATTGCCCAAGCCGTTGTTGTCCAAACTTTCCGATAAAATGTTTTCGAGTTAATTTTCACTTTTTATTAATGATGGATATTTTATACTTGAAATATAGGATGAAAGAAATCCATTAACAGCCCCGGTAAAGTGATATTCCTTTAAGTACTATCCTTTGATAGTAAGCTTTTGGTCGATACTAGAGACGGGAGCTACTGGTCATTCAGGAGATGTATGGCAAACAGTGGACATTCTATGTGATGAATTTTACGAAATTTTCTCCGTCGCATGAAATATCAAAGTTATACGTTACGTTAACGGCAAAAGCTTTGATTCATAGGATTAAGATAATCTGTAACATCTGTAAAATTAATTAGATGGCATCGGCACCCGTAATTGCTTCAATATTATAAAAATGTTTTATTATTATTATTGTAATTATAAAAATTATGGAAATCGACTGAAAAACACTGGGTGGCTTAAATTTTGCACACAATAAAATAAACATCCAACCAAATTATAAATTAAAACGCACGTAATTATTCGGCAAAACACGGTGCAGATAAAAGTGATATATGAGGCTTCGCCCCGCAGCCCGCAAACAGACCTGCCGCGATCCGGCGCCATAACTCAGCCTGCACTAGTCCGCCCCGCGACTTTGCCCGCACGTGATGAATAGGGGAAAACTGCCCCCAGCCCAATTCATTCAGCCGATTTACAGGCCATCCGTCCCGCTACGTAAGCTTCGCACGCAACGATTATTAATGGTCCAGTTTTATAAGGAACATTTTTGACTTCTCACAATGTGAAACGAAGGTTAAAAATACAAGAACCAAACCAATCAATCTAGAATATGCCAGTAGCCAATTGTGCTGTAGTACAATGTATAACGTATAACGTATTAGTGATCCCTCTCTCGCCCTATGGGTTGTGGTTATCACAGTCATCATCAGTTGAACCGAAAGCTCAATTAAATAAATAAATGAAATTAATTTATTGTTACTTCTAATGAAGTAATATTTAAACAGAAAATTACGTGCTGCGCCATAAAGTAAACTAAGCAACTTCTCATTCTACTAGTTTTTTCTTTCAGGACATGCTAACAATAATTCAAGAAAGTTCCGATCTAAATAAGAAACGCATACAATAGAAAACCATATAACAAAGAACATTTTTTATACCGTACAAATATTATTTCACCATTATCTCATTTGATGGACAGTTTATTCTGGCAAGGAAAATTACACTCCGAGGCGGTCCGTGAAAATGTGGACAATGTTCAAAGGAAGTATATTTTATGTGAGCGGTTACTTTCACTGAAATAACTTCAATTTTCTCTATCGTTTTGTTTACCTCCTTTTGCAATAATAATTTCTGAACATCTACTTCTGTAGTAATAAGTTCGAATGAGAAATTGGTATTGCATGGTACAATAGTTGTTTCAGTTAGTTGAAATTTATTAGTTTTTCGGAATTACCAAAGAAGGTAATTTCTACACGACTGGTTGCATCTTTCACTACGGGATGGTTTCAGGTTCGAATCTGGAGTGTGAACAAAAAAAAAATATTTGGTTTCTAAAAAATCTCGATAATAAAGCAGACATTTGATGGTATTAATACACCCTGCATGCCTGATCTTTTCCTATACGTTTCGGTTTGCCACCCATTGAATTAACTCTCTCCCTCTCAATCAGTATCTAATATTCCTTTTATCCCTCATGAAGGGAATATAGAGTGCATCTCTAGTCTTCGAGAACGCATTTGTGCACTACAATATTTTCTACATAGTTGGTTTTCCCCTGTTAAGACGCGCTGCCATAGCTGAAATTCAAAAGAGACCCAGCAAACGACCACACGTGGTTTCTACCTATTTGACTCTAGACTGAGTTTTTTTAATGCCCTGGCTGAATATTTAGTTGGTGTCACATCAAGCATCCCTTCTCCACGGAAGCATACACAAGTAAGCAGGTCAGTGTCCTGTATAATGCGATGCACAATCACAATCTCAATAAACCGGCCCCGGATTACGGGCGTCTGAATGGGGCCGACTGTCCCTCGCATATCGATCCACTCGAGCCTCCATATTTGCTTAGGATTTTCTAGAAAGATACGGGCGGGTGTTTTTGCGGCGATCTGTATGGGCAGTTTAGAAGGATTTCATATAGACCCTGATTTGGCATATCTGGCCATGGTATCAGGAAAGTAGTGAAATATTTACAATATGGATTAATGATAGACCCTGAATCAATATTTGAATATTTCAGATTTCAAAGTAAAGAACGTCCTCTGTTTGTAATAAAACAAATACATAGTAATCTACACTAATATTATAAAGAGAAAAACTTTGTTTGTATGGTTGTAGTGAATAGGCTCAAAAACTACTGAACCGATTTAAAAATCCTTGCACCATTCGAAAGCTACACTATCCACGGGTAACATAGGCTGTAGCTATAACATTATGCTACGGGAGCGATGCGCGCGGATCAGCTAGTAGTAATATATAGTTAATAAATAGATATATTATTTACCTTCCACTATATTTGTGAACTCCTTACATAAAGTAATAGCTGCTTACATTTCATGGCGTTTTTATTACAACGAAATTTTACAAGAACACTAACATTCACCTTAAAATTTAACGCGCCAATAAAAACTTAATGATCTGTTTAATTCCTCCTCATTTATGCCTAGATACTTTCGCGAAGGTTTAACGAGAAATGAATTCCTAAAATATAAATATTTTATCTTCTATCGCAAAACCTGGATAACTGAAGATTACAAAATATTAATTATTTATACCCTACACTAGAAAATATAGCAAGCAACAAATATTATATTAAAACGTTTAACGTTCGCTTTATACATTCAATCTATGTGTAATCTCGCTGGTAGTTATTTGTTGAAAAAATTGTGTAGACTTTTTGGTAAATAACAACGTTGTTTAGTTTTTTATCGAGATATTTCACATAGATTGAATAGCGAACGCCGGCGTAAATACTGGAAACCGAGCATTATTTTTGGCATGAATATTCAATCATATTGTCTCGTGTGATGGCTATATTAGAAAAATTGCCCCTTTATTGCCCCTTTTCCCGATCTCTACCTTTTCTTTACCTTTTCTTCATTAGCCTTTTTCTATCAAAAAAACACTTGCAGTACCTTAAAACTAAGTGTTCATGTAAAGTGTTCAACACACGTATGTATTTTGTATGTACGAATTTGGATGAAACAGTATACATGTAGACTAATTTTAATCCCGCAATTCCCATGAGATCAGTTGCGCGGTTGCGCGGAAACTATAATATAAAAACATAAAATCATTCCCAAAGACGAAATAAATTAATATATCGAAAACAAAACCCTCAATCCACTTCCAATTGAAAGTTGAGATGTAAAATGTAGATTCCTCGCCACTCGAGGTTAGGGGCAAGGCTACGGAATCCATTATCGGGATGCCTTAATTAGTACCATTTAGGGGCAGCCCGGCCCTTGGGCACAATAAATTACCCCTTATATTCGGCTTTTAATTACTTCACGCTACTGGATTACGCGAAAAATCTTGGAAAATGGGAAATTGTTTTGTTAACAGCTTTTGTGAGATTAAATAAACCGCGATCGTACCTGCGGCAGGGAAATTTAGTGGCTCTGATTAAGTATCGTCTGGAAAATAATTATTCTCTCTTTTCTTTCTTTTTTCAACATTAGACTTTTTAGATTAGTGTTGTACAGACACTCTATTCTAGGCATTCTGTTTCAAAATTTGATGTATGACTTTACCATCATAAAATAAATTCTACCTAAAGATGAGCTTGTCTATATGGCTACCAATAAAAGCGATGGGAAATGGGATGTAACTGAACCTATACCCAGCAAGTCTATTTTCACTAACGATATGGCTAAATTTTGAATATCCTAATGGCTGATAAAAAAGTCATCAACTACTATCAACACAAATTGTACAAATTTAACTTTAAAACTAAATCCAGTTACATTTATAGCAAAGGCTTTACAGCTCTCAAGTTTCGCCGACGTCCGGAGCAGACAAACGACTGTGCTCGCCAGCAAACGCGAAAAGCGAGGCTTCGCAAACAGCGCACAAATAAAGCACACCTTTGAACTTCCACTTACGGCGGAGCGTTGGCGAGGCCATATTGAAATTTTGGTACGATCGCCGAAGACTTGTACGAGTATCTACTCTTAGATCGAAGTTTGTTTGTTTTAAATCTTAGGTCATATTTCTGTGATAGAAAAAAGTATATTAAAGTTACAGTTAGGTACATACATGTCCTGTCAATCAAAAATAAAGTTTTCTCATATATTTTTGTTTATCCTTCTTTCTCTATCAAGGTATAATTTCTGTTTATTAACAACGATTAATATGTCAATCCGTTTTCCGAAATAACCAATCCGTTTTGCTGACTGCATAGAAAATTTGCTTATTAACATTTAAAATGTATTCGTAAATGCTTAAGATGCACATTCACATCAACGATTGCACAAACAAAGCATATAATTAAAATTACAACTAACCGAAATCTTCTACATATTTTAATTCATTTGTTTCATTCCTGTAAAGGGTTGGAGGTCGGCATTGTACACGATTTTTATATCGTTATATTTCACGTGAAAGCCAGTAATTCATAAAGTGATTCGAATAATGGCCACAATCAATCGGAGTTCGATCAGACCCGACAGGGTTACGTGACGTCAGCGGATTGGCCTTACGTGGCGAACGCTCCCAAAAATAACGCCATTTTGCGACGAAAATAGGTTTCAGCGAGCCGGTAATTCGCGTCACGATTCCTAGAAATGTGTACACGATTGACCGATTTATTGTTCATTATTCCTTTCTAAAAGGTTATTTTACCATGAAAAAATTCCTTATTTTTCAAATGTCAGAGTTCAATTATGTTACGTATATATTTTATGACGTGACAAATTATCTAGATCAGTAAATGAAATCTCGGTCATATCGATAACTGGTTTTTGTATTACAATGTATGGTGATATTTTAATACTTTCATTACCGGGGGCGTAGCTCAGATGGTAGAGCGCTCGCTTAGCATGCGAGAGGTACCGGGATCGATACCCGGCGCCTCCAATTTTTAAAAATTTTTATCATAGAGCAAATTTAAATAGGAATTAAATTTTCAATTTTTGAAATTCAGAAAATTCTTTATATGATTAATTTCCATGTGTATTTACATAAAGCAATAAATAAAAAGGAGATGACACTTACATCTATCCCACGGAATAGAAAAAAAAAATTCTATTCCGTGATCTATCCCCATCTAAATACCGCCGGTATCCTTTTAAATTCGTGCTAAATATTTACTTTTAACGTAAATTACTAATGACGTTAATCTATGTACTCATAGAGCACCGAATTGTACTATGTTTTGGGTAAATTAAATTTATAATTTTGTTCCTATGTTATTTGCTTTGCTTTCCGATCCCGTTTCTAGCCTGAAAGTTACTGTACTGAAGGTATGTGAAGACATAGAGGAAGATATCACTACTACAGCTCTATGCCCCAAACAGTCCATGACTTATACATAAACTGGCATCGCAGTATTTTTAAATAAATTTAATTATGGATTTTGCTACGTCACATGTTTGATTTCCTCTCACTTGATAAGACATGCCTGAAAGCTATCACAGCTGCAAGCCCCAAAGTGCCCTCAGCCGGCGCAGCGGGGTCAATTAGACCACAAGCACTCCGCTGCAATCGATTGCGACTGCACAGTGCACAGAGCACATGCCCTGCGTTTTCTATCACGCACTGGACCAATTTTCCCGGCAAATTGCCCGTATAGACATTCAATTGGAAAGCAATTTGTTCGGTTTAATTTATCGCTCGGGTCACATTTGCAAGCTCCTTGGTCTAGAGACGAATAAAGGTAAATAAGGGTGTAATAGCTCAATTTGAAAAGACCGGAGGAAATTATAAAATTACCTACTAACTCCCACGTGCAGCTTCGCCTACATAATATCATAGTGAATAATTCATCACAACCTTAGGAATCACACTATCTATTGGTGGGAATAACACAAATATACGATATTTTTTTGAATTACTCGCGTTGGTACAAATAGACAGACGCAATAGTGAAATGGAATGAAATAAAAATATTCTGTGTTGTTAATGCTTGGCAATACAATTATAGGCGACCTTTTGTCGAGAGCCATATCTTCCAGGTAACCGTAATCTTGGAAAAACAAAATTAAGAGAAAATTTAAAAGTAGATTAACTTTCTATCATATATATTATATTGTATAGTCATAACATTAATAGTAGTTAAAGACAATGAATGTGTAAAGTTTAGTAAACCTTAAACTTACCGAGCCCTTTCTCCCCGGGAAACTGAAGAAGACATCAGGCCCGTTGCGGTGCGGCATCTGGCGGAGCACGTTGAGAAGCTTCGCCGAGTGGCGGGGCTGCACAAAGGGTTACATTTGAACAATTATTTCGAGTATTTAAGTTGCATACATTTTATACCGCAATTTAAGAAGAGTATTATAAAATGTAAAGATAAACGAACTTTGTTTAAAAATGTACCAAAAAATTTCTTTAGATTCTTATTTAAATAATTAAAAAAAAAAACTTTTAAGTAATATCTAGACCCATATTTTTATAAGGCAATCCCAAAACTATATTATCACTATTATAAATCTACACATATTGTTTGACTGTACAATAAATCATTGTCTATATTTGTACATATCTATGAAAAGTTAGCGAACACAAAGTGGGTCAAATTGAAGTGGAAACAGCGGGACAGGTGGAGCCACGTGAATGCTAAAACTTCCACTTGCATGACTGTCCGTGTTACGGCCCATAAAGTATTTAAATTTCATGCGTCAGACTTGCAACATTGTATTCTGAAAAATGTATCTTAAGGTGATACAAAGTTTAGTTCTAAAATGAAATAAAAAGGCCGAAATATTAGCTAATATAAACAGAGAATTGGAGAGAGAGTATTGAACTTGTCTAAATAACATCGAGCATAAACTGTCGAAAGATATTAAAGCTTCAATGTTATTTATCAATAATTTTTAATTTGAAAAGAATATCGCAAGGTCGCCCAAGGGCAGACGTCTAGTAACCTGATGCAAACAATAGTCAATAAAAACAATTTGTTTTGTACGGTAATTGAACAAAAATCTAACAAGGTATCGTATTATTGCGCACATAACGATCTATTTAGTAAGTTAATACATGAAATGGATATCACACGCGTACTGAAGTAATTAGTAATAACCGGCAAATTCACTCGTAATTGTGTTCGCTAACAGGCAATCATAGCCGGGGTCGTGAAATGTTATTTTAATGATATTAATATTTAATTAGAAAGGTTTTGTTGGCTTCACCAATCTAAATGTTTGAAAGGATTTTATTTTCTCCTTAGTTTATTTACCGCTTTCTGCTTCTTTTATTCCCCTATGTATTGATATAAAACGTTAATTAAAATCATTTATTAGATACGTTTAAACTTATGTGGAGAATAATTTCATAAAACTAATTTTACTAGAACGCAGCATACAATGAATGACGAACATCTACTGACACAATTATTTGTTAAAAAATGTCAGCAAACATTGCCCGAAGCCTAGGTCAGTTCGAAACAACAAAACAAAATGTATGTCAGTTAGTAGCGCTAACAAGTAAAACATTAAATTCAAATCGAAACGCGAAGTTGGCGCGAGCGGACCCGGACGTGCATAACAAATATACGTGTTCCGTGCATTGCGAAACTTTCTGACCGGTGGGACTGCGGATTTAGAATCGCCACTAACAACTATTATTTATGCCGTAATTTACTCGATTCCACTCGGCTGTGTTTGCTTTCCATTTGTCGTGTGTGCTCTCCCATTGTTACATAGCTACAAACTTTATAACCACTTAATTTAGTCAACTTGCTAAGGGGTATTGTTATTTAAATTCGTAATTAAGCTAGCTAAACTCTTGAATTGACAATTCTAAACTCCTAACATATTTTATTTCATACAAATTATATATTACATAAATTTAAAGACAAAAGCAAGGGTCTTAAAAGGTTGGCATTAAACTAGCGCTAAATTAACTGCGCCAAAAGTGCATAAAAACTATATCCCATTATCGCAATAACAGTCCAGCGAGCCGGCTTTGTGTACACGAGCCATAATTCTGGCGAGCGGAACATTTGTAATCCCATCTATAAAGAAGATAAAGCCGGTTGCATCCGAGCCAGCAGATAAATTCCGCAGCCTCCCCCGCATCGGTGACGCGGCGGTACCAGGGCGACATGAACCGAAGCGGGTCGATGCAGCCGAACGCGACGCTATTACAAGTTCGGTTGCAACGCGAG
>LQNK01000134.1:197811-211696 GCA_001586405.1 Phoebis sennae
GCAGCTCAAAGCCAGTAACTAAATCTAGCAGTAGTGTTGACGCGTGCTAATAAATTCAAACATTTTGACACTTGCAGTATAACGTTCAAATACTATTTGTATATTTTGTTAACAATCCAAAACATAAATATGACAAATAACATATTATTAATTATCTACAAGACTTAACAAAAATACATTATACTCTAGAATTTGAAATTTTAGGTATATCTTAAAGTAAAACCATAACCGAAGGTTTAATTTTGATGTTTGTCTCCTACATAGGGATGGGAAATAAATGAACCTTTATCTGAAACGGTTTGCGCAAGTAAGGGAAATAAATGAACCTTTATCTCAAACGGTTTGCGTAAGTAATTCTAATGGGATTTAGTATGATAACTGTACAGAGACCTTGTCATAACTAGAACCGGAATGAAAAGTAACACAATGTTTTTCCCTTACATTAGTAAGGAAAAACATTGCTTTGAAGATCAAATTTAAAATGTCAAGATAAATGTCACATTCCACGTATGTTATTTGTAATGCTTTAACAAAATTGCCTTTTTTCCCTCAGGTCAGAAGACCGCACGCCTCCATAACTTTAATTTCATCATGGGATTGTTCCTGATGGTACATTAGAGGAATTTCTCGGCCTCGTAAAGTTCGCCGTCACTGTTCTGCGCGATGAAAGTGGCTTTATTAGCAAAACGTGACCCACCTTTACGGCTTACTCACTTAATATTATTGCTGCCTCCGAATATGCGACGTACTACGACGTACGTCTTGTTTTGTAGAAAATGATGTGGAAGGGTCGGAAATGCAATTGTTAAGGGAACAAAAAACTATTGAAAAAAAGGAATTATTTTCAAAAGTGAAATATACTTAATTAAAAAGGTAAAAAAACACCCGTAGACGACGAAAAACATACTAGTCTATAGTAGGTCGGATACTAGATATAAAGCAAAAACTTATTTAAAGGTTTGGTAGAAGAAGTGCAGCCTTGATATCATAGCGAAACATGTTGGATTTTTGTATCTTGTAACAACATTTATACCATGTTTTCAAGCAAATAAAGAATTTATTATTATTATTATTAAAAAAAGATAAACGTATCCTACTTTAAGTACCTTGAGTAAATGAATTAGTTTCTACACTCAATACATTTACAGCGTTCTTTATAAAATATCCTTCGTGTGAATCGCGCACGGAGGCATTACTTCGTGCTAAGCCGATTTACAATTTTGTCGCTAAATTTTGAACACGGGATCCTCCATTTATTGCGACACTATAAAACTATTATATAGAATTTTAGTTTTAGAAATGTGAGGTGTAATTGTGTTTTATGAAACGTAATCGCGTAAGTAGCTTAGTGTCGAGAGGTTTAACGTAAATGTAAAATACTAGCTGAGCTCTGCGGTTTCACCCTTGTGTATCTCCGTAGGATTTTCGTGATAAAAATTAAAAACTGTCCTATGTCTTTTATAGAGTTTCAAGGAATCGCTATATAATTTAATCGAAATCGGTCCTGTAGTTACGGAGCCTATTCAATTAAAACACATTAACAAATAAATAATCAAATCTTTTATTTTTATTATTAGTATAGATTACACTTGTATTTGAGGGGAACTTCCTAACTGAATTCTCTATAGTTTATTCTTCATTTCTGCTTTATTTGTAGATCAGCAGTAGGTCTTGTATTATATCCGATACAAGACTTGGCCAACACTTTAAATAAAACATCTAACAAAAATAAGAAATCAATAGATTCATTTTTAAACGTTGTTTTATCGTATCGATGTAATATATTGCACCGGTCTACCAATAAAGATGAAATCGCGACCGTCATTAAGATAATCACAAATAAACATCCTTTTATGATCGCAAACATCATAAACCAACAAACGGTCGCGAGGGGCGCCCAATCATTGGAAAATACGTCTCTAATTTCCTTTCCAAAAGCCTTTTCAGATACTTCATTAGCAAAACCAACAACTGGCATCCATTCAAAAGACATCATTTGGAATTCGTAAAATGTCAGAAATAAACATGTTATGCCTTTTCCTTCATCCTCGACAAATTGAATAAAGGTTTTAATTGAATTTACTTGGGATACCCGTCGTTATGTATTTCACTCATGATTCTGGTTCATTATTTTTTCTCTATTCGTATCTCTTCCGCAATTAGAATTTCATAGAAAATATAAATTACAACGAAAGTATATTTGTGAGTGGGAGTCGAAACACTGATAAAAAGCAGACCAAAAACAGAATAGGAATAATCATTCTTAAATTAACGCGAATTTTGAATTACACTCATTTCACGTCACTCTCATTAAAAAAGATATATTATTTTTTAGGAAATCTCTTCTTTCGTTCAACTAGTAGCATAGTTTGCATAGTTTCGCCTATCCAAAACGGACATTAGACTCCAATACGCTTAATTCGGTCCATATATGCAAATGGTAACATTATCGTCACGTTATCTCCCTTCATTACAGCACAATCTCTTAATCTGAGCCGCGCCGAGATCCGAAAGCTTGCGGCTTTCGCAAAATTCCCATTTCGTTTAAACTCCGCGATAAAGAGATTTATGAGAGACGAATGAAATTCAAAGCGGCCTAAAGATAACAGCTCTTAAGAATTAGTTGGGTGGATGCGGCGAGGTACTAGGCACTTTATACAAATGTAACATTCTTAAGATAATGGCTTTTGATATACATATTACGGCTCACTTTCGTTTCAGATTACAGGAACGACCGCATAAAAACAAATAGCTTTTTAGCAAGAATTTGAGACTTTGCAAACGTTATAAAGTAACTACTGCAATTGAATCATTATTCTTCTAAATCTACACACTCTTACTGAATGACTTTTTTATGTATGTTACCGCATGTATAATAAAATAAATATTATTTTCTAGTTAAGAGGAAGCTATATTTTTTGGCAAAAAGTTATTTACTAGTTTGATAACGAATTTCTATTAATTTTCTTTTTATAAAAAATTCTCAATAATATAATAATGTCAATCAGTGCCACAATAAAGATACATTAACAAAAGAGGATAAAGATGGTTTGGCCAGATTTAAAGGTCACAAAGATAGTCAAGTCCCAGATGTACCAGGGCACAATACATTATAGGATGTAGTCGTCGCATTCATACCATACTGCGAATAAAAAGGCGTCTGGCGCCCGCTTAATGGTAGCCGTATTGTTCCAAACGTAATCCCGGAGTCGCTGAGGTGACTAATCCCGCTTTAATCCCGGAACGGTCCGGGATTCAATCCCGGCGAGTTAACCGCGGGAATTACTGGACTCGAACGCTTTATTGTATTTCTGTATTAAATTAAGTTTCCGCCACAATTGTTCACGCTGCTTTATTTCTTGCTTCTATTCTGAAGCGAAAATTATTTAATATTTGCCGCCGCGCTGGAACTTCATAATTGGCGCAGAAATTAATTTACAATTGTAGTATTAATGAGAGACATTGTCCTCTTGACATAAGTTCTACTTACGTTAGATATTTTTGAAAAATATCCGTTTAACCGTAGAACATCGCAAAAATTTATGATGTACAGAAAAGGGTCCTTTGTGACGAATAATAATGGAACAGAATAGGTATTTTATTTAGTTTATAATCTGTGTTCGAAAGCTTGCCCTTGGCATTTTCGGGTTCAATCTTAGCAAATTCTTATGATACTTTTAAAATAAGAATACATAAATTAAAATTCGACTAAAATCAACAATGAATCTAAAAAGTTAAAAACACATGTTATTAAGTTAGCTCCAATCACACGCACATTGTCGCAGGAACAATGGCAATAAATGAACACACCTGTGCCTTGTCACGCGGTTCCACCAATTATCTAGTTTGGATGTTTGACGCCATTTTCCACATTAACTGTGACGTCACGCAGCTTCCTATTGGCGGATCTCTAATTAAGGTGATTGTAATTAAATCGGGCTGTGTCAATAACAATAAGCAATTAATTGTGCTCACATATTTTTACATATAATTTAAACTACACTGCTGACTTATAAGAGTGCAATAAGAAATCATAAATTTTATTTGCCGATATGTTGCTGTTCTTATTATTATTAACCGATTAGAACTAATATTTATCCTTTAGAGCATTAAGTCTCATACTTTTATCCCGAAAGACACAGTAACATATAAGCTGATGTTGGAAGATTTTATTGGAGTAAAATTTAAGAAAAATAATTTCTCAATGATCCTGATCTCTTGTGATCTCGGCTTTACTGAAATAATCATTTAAAATTTAGAAATAATCATTAACTATGTTTATCGAACCATTATTTTTATTTTAAAATGTGTTAGGTCGAGAAGGACTACTTTTTAAAGATACCTTGCCTATGAGTTTCTTTACGAATTCTTTTACGACAGTTTTGCCAATCGAGCCAAAAAAGAAATATTTGGAGGCGCCGGGTATCGATCCCGGTACCTCTCGCATGCTAAGCGAGCGCTCTACCATCTGAGCTACGCCCCCGGTTGACAATGATATCAAAAAGCCGATACACTTGAAACCAGTTCACTTACTCTTGCATGCATTGCGCGAAACTAGAGTACGTGACGTGATAACACTCGCCTTTCACTTTACGCACGTAATTTTAGCTTACGACATTAAAATACGTTGAAATTCTAAAATTATGCGAAATTAATTTATTATTCTTAAAGAATATAGACGCTATGCTATGCTATGCTATGCTAGTGCGGCTAGGGATTACCTAAAATCTTGGATTTTTAGATTTGAGGATAGGTCGCGAAATTTGAGGGCGGGTTGATGCATGCATTTTTGAAGACAGTTGCTGTCTCAATGGTTGTCCACAGCTAGTCCCAAACTTCATCAGATCATCACAACCCACAATATAAACATTCATTACATACCTTAGCTCCACAAAATCTATAAAATTCAATATGATTAATAATTGAATTTGAAATCTGTCAATAAACAAGAAATTTACTAAGAAAACGAACACGAGCCATCGCTCGCGAAGCAACAAAAACAAAGAATCATCCCACTCCAATCCCTCGGATTCCAACCCGCAACACAAACATGTTCGGTTCAACAGTTGACAATTCTCACCCGAATACGAACGGTGCTTTCCACTCATATTGAAAATATTAAACTTTCCACGAATCTAACGACAAACAGAGTGTTTTTTAATGTACCTATTGTATTTGCCGGTAAAAATAACATGTAGTTTTTTTCATTTTTCCACAATGGATTGTACATCTTCTAAGCCTTATAGCAAGTAGGGCAATAGTTTCGAAAATGGCGCACATAACTGCTAAGGAAAGATTCCTTGATTTAAGAACGTAGAATTAAGAGCTTGAATGTGTGCCTTTTACTTAGCCAGTATTAAATAATAATGAAATTAAACCATTTTCATTAAGAATAGCATTGTACGTATCTTTGAAACATGAAGAAGAAAATTGAAATTTCAAAAGGTATTTTTCAAAATAATAAAAAGATTCCAATTGGAGGCGCCGGGTATTGATCCCGGTACCTCTCGCATGCTAAGCGAGCGCTCTACCATCTGAGCTACGCCCCCGGGTTACTCAAGTAACCAAATTATTGATACAGTAATTTCAAAGAAAGGTCAACTGCCGCAGGCACTACGTAATAACAACCTCGAATAGTTATCTCAACAAATATAATTTCTTCACTACTTTTCTTATTTTACATCCATGTATGGCATAATTAAACATATACGGTAAGTTAAATTGAGTTCATTTCATCCAAAATATAAAAAAAAATGTTAAGTAGTAAAAAATGGATTGGAGGCGCCGGGTATCGATCCCGGTACCTCTCGCATGCTAAGCGAGCGCTCTACCATCTGAGCTACGCCCCCGTCTTACTAAATATATAAAAAATATGATTCTACTCTACTTTAAACACGTAATTTAATATTACAGTAAGGGATTATACAATAAATAATTTGTCGATAAGACACGTATCTTATCCGAGCGTCGTATAAAATTAAGCCTGTAAAATATGGTCAATAGTCCTTAACTACAAGATAAATGTTGGATGAACCGTCTAAAATAAGAGATAATTAATAATATCAGAGATTAATCTTCTATATAAAAGAAATAATATATTTTCAAGTCACAATTCAAATAAAGTCACGAATGCAATCACCTTTCATTGATCTCTTGTACCTTCTGTTTCGTTTGTAATTATTATCAGTCCTGTTTTTTTACGATACCTTATATGATATGTATGTTGAATAAAAATAATTTTCTGTCTCTCTTTATTTAAGGTATACTTCAACGTCGATATACATTAATCAAGTGAAACAAAGTGAAATTATGTCTTCACAAAACAGACGGCAAAAAGGAGGTTTCATATATTATTGTCTATTAAATATCCCACTCTCCGGCCGACGAAAGAGAAATAATTCTCCGCAGTCGCCTTGCCCGGGGCTGTAAGGCTCTGTAGTTGTACCGTTATCATATTTAATTCCATTCGCCCTTCGCCGGGGGCGTAGCTCAGATGGTGACCGCTTTGCATGCGAGATGTACCGGGAACGATATTTTGTGCCTCCAATAAGAAGTTTTAATCACTTTGGATTTTTTATAACCTTTCATCTAATCCGAGTAAAAGCTTAACTGTATATACGTAATTTCACCAAGCAATTAATCTGTCAGAAGTTGCAACGTCATACAACTTCCATCCACATTTATAATATTAAAAGCATTTATAATATAATGCGTTCATATAACGCAGTATTATAATTACTCGACAATCGATTAACAGCTAAAAAAAATTTTAACTGTTTCAAAATACGTTAGAATGACGCCTCTTTCTTTTAAATTCTTGTAATATTATTCAGATATGTTAACAAAAACTTTATATTTTACATGTACGTACGTTTTACAAAACAAAGAATACCTTTTTCTTCAACAAGTCAAAGTAAGCTTATTAAGCTTTCCAGGAAGCTGACACGACTAATTATTTATTAATTACAGCGCCTCAAAGTTGTCTATGAGGTTAAGACGGGCGAGTTAACTGACCTCCTTCGCCTCATGACGCCTTAGTATTCATGAGAAACTAACCCTCAACCCTTTGAATCAACGTCAGATGCACATACATTCCTTTTACTTTTTGTGCTTGGCTTTCCATCCCTTGCGAAACTAAGACATTTTTGTAATTAAAACGGGATTTTCAGGTAGAATTTTTGTCGACGTTTTTTGTCTACGACGTCCTATTTTGTTCTGATCTCTTAGTGTTCGTGGGAAGGCATCCATTTTCGTGCATTCTGGATTGCATTGGGGATTTTTAAAAACCTTTGAATACGTATGCCACCCTGGTAACCGTGGGATTATTTTAACCCTTCGGTGATTTCTTAAAACATTTCTTTTTAAATTTATACCATCGTTTAAACGATTATAGTTCGTTCACATTCTATTAAAATCTTCTTTTTCGAGAGTATTTTACAGCCAAAATTTAATATAATCCAAAAATCAAAGTAAACATTCTATTTATTTTATGAACAGGGTGTGAAAAATCGTTTACTTAATGGCAAAATTACATATCCTGACTGCTTATTACATCCTAGCCCCCGTGCGAACGTAAAGACCCTCGGATTTCTTTCATAAAAGCCCGAGTCGTTTTTGCCTCATCTTTTTGACTGAGGTGACAAGTGGCCCCATTCATCAAAAGATGCCGTGTCGACGTTCCTATTTATAATAGTAAATATTTACTCTCACCTCAAAATATCTTGAAATGAAATGTTCAAATTACTGTTAGTACACCTAATAAATTGTATAACTTCGCTGTTAGATCCTTGAAATTAAAATTGCGTAGGAGAAAGTTGTAATGACTCGAGTACGAACCCAAGACTTTACTATAAATACTAAATACGTTTTAATTAAATGCGAAACCACTTCAATAAATATTGAAACTGCCGATATTAATTTGGAATTCAAAGGATATTTCTTATGAAATTCTCTATCATCTGAAACAATACGAGCCAATAAATTGAAAAGTTACAAGTGGTTATAAATTTAACTCAAGGCGTAGCGTAGGGGTAATTTAATTTGAATTCCTGTTGCATTAAATTACAACATTTATGCTTTTGCTAAAATACGTGGTTTGTTTTCTGTTCATTAACTGTTCAACTATGTTTTTATTGTGTAGGCAATATTATGTATACTGTTTTTTTTTAGGCTCGTGTTACATCCGTGTGGGTAAAAAATCAGGTAGAATTTTTATCTCATACGTCCTGCTTTGTTCTGACTCCTTGGTTTTCGTGGGAACTGACCCATTTTTGTACATTGGGGGTTCTATGAGAAATTTTTATGAACTCTTAAGCAAATATGACTCCCTAGTATCCATGGGATAATTTTAACGCTTCAGTGATTTTGTCATCCTTCGTTTAATATTTTGGTTATTTAATTATACTGAATAATTTGAAAATAACAATTAAAATACCGAGTCCATCACACAGATAGTTTTAATCACTGACAAATTTCGCTGTCGTCACTATATTTTATTTGTAAAGCAGAAAACGACACATCCATTACACAGGTGTTCATTAACCGCGACACATTGACCCCGTTCTGAAATAGTAACCGTCAGAAATAAAAAGCGAAAATCAAAGGGCGACGCTACCAGGGCGGCATGAGAACACAATAGGTGAACTGTAACACGTATGCAGGCCGGCGTCACTTATTCTTAGTCACAAAGATTAGGGAAATTTGATTCTCTTTAAGAGGAAGAATGCCATAACTTATATTATCTAAGATCCGCCACAACCTTTATTATATTGCGAGAGCTGGGACCATTTTTTGGGAGGTTTTTCGAGATGAGGCAAGCTGTAAACTTATACGATGCATCTCCTATTATACCCCGACACGGAACTGCAAATCTGACTCGTAAGTAACGGTGCTAAATCGATTTTTTTTTTATAAATAATGTATTTGAGCTTTTAATCATGATAATCTTACGACCAACATAATTATAATCGATGAAATATATTGTTATAAGCTAAAAACTATACAAAATATTAATTCATTATGGGAAACGAGCGTTGAGTCAACTAGCTTTTAATGCGATTAGTAAACTAAAACTAATAAGGGGTGAATTCACTTCAAGAAACATACTTTTGCCATACATTTAAAAATAGATTCTGACTACGCGCCACGTACCAAAAAGAATTGCGAAAAATTTTATCCTTTTTATTTTGCGAATGAAACGAAAAATAAAAATACCCCTAAGAGTATATTTCCGCATCAATATGATTATTTCGTTCCGGATCGCGGCGCGCCGGATGTCTCGCTAAGAGCCACTTTGAGATACACCCACAAATCATAGACCATCATAAATCACATTTTTATCTCGTTATGATATTTTATGACCCTTTAAATTCAGATGAACGCAAATATTGTATAAATGTAAATATATATATGTATTTTAAATGATCACAAATAAAGTTTTGATCTTGCGTTCTGACTGGCATTTAATATTGAATTGTAATCGTGGATATGAAATTCATAAGATGTTTCTTATGAAATTACTAGCGACCCGCCCCGGCTTCGCACGGGTGCAATGCTGATAAAAACCTTCCTCATGAGTTACTCTATCTATTAAAAAAAACCGCATCAAAATCCGTTGCGTAGTTTTAAAGATTTGAGCGTTCATAGGGACATACAACATGACACATGACAGAAAAAGCGACTTTGTTTTATACTATGTAGTGATCATCTGAGGCAAAATAAGCCCAAAATTTGAAAATTACGAGTGGTTTTAAATTTGACACAAGGCGTAGTAGTCGGCGCGTCATGTGTTTATAAGATATCAACATTTAAATACCATTACGACGTTTTTATATGATAGTTTGTTATTATTTCCAATGAGGCTCTTGCATTATCTAACGTCTCGTAACAAAAAAGAGGCAAGTAAAGCCCTTACAACCTATTTTGTGAATAACACACCATTTAATAGAGGGTAAGTATCAATATCATAAACAATAGATATCTACATGACGCTAGTTTTACTTTATGGAAATATTTAATAATAATTAATAACAACAATAAGTACTACTATAGCTAATGCATTTAATTTTAGAGATTTCATTTAAGACTAAATACAAAGTAATATTCTATAATCAATTATACAGATTTCACCACTGAACTCTACTATCATATCACAGATTATTCAGAAACGAAACTAAAAAGTTACGAGGAACAAAATATTTAAATAGCAGGAAATGGAATCCGGCGCGATTGATTGATTGAGACGTTAATCCTCATTGGGAGCCTGATTCCCTGCAGTGACAGCAATAAACAAATTGAAAGAGATCGAATTTTGTTGCCTTTTCATTTATTAACGTATTTTAAAACCCGCTCTATATACCTCCGCTTTAAGTTAAAACTTTCAAACCTTACGCAAGATTGCATGATACGCAAAACTGCTTAGGGGCATTTTTGAACTCTATTATTTCACTAATAAGGTATATTTTCACATCGAGGTGTATAAAATTAATAATAACTTCTTGAAGACGCATTCATTCCTTACGCAATTCTTAATATTCCCAACGATACCAGGACTATAGAAGTAATATGGTAGTCGAAGGGGATTAAGAATAGGGTACGGTGCTTTGTAAGAATAGCAGGTAGGTACGTCCCTTTTTAATTTAAAAATACAATCTTGTATTTTAAATGGTTGTGGGGCTGTAACCCCCAATGGGCGTGTATTAATTACACGATTTGTACTAGGAGAACATAAAATATGCGGAGGATGGAACGTAATCTATGAACGGCTTTTAACCGCCTCATTGTAGGGGTCCACTTTATTCAATCCCGAGACTTTTGGTGCGTAAAATATATGGACTGTATAAGCAGTATTTTAAATAACTTTATAGTAGTACTTTATTCTTAAATCAGAGGACAAAAATAATGAGGTATTGATTTTTTTTAAAATGAATAGCATTATTCAGTCTTGCTTACAAGGCGATGCAATCAATTATTTAAGTTTAAGAAGTTTCGAGTGTCTCTACAAGTCAATGTAAATTTTCCTAGATAAGAGATTTTTCAACCGTTGGTGAAAATCGCTAGTAAATACAATAAAGGCGCGCACACACCTGCGACGACCGTCTCGGCGCGCGGCAGCCGCTGCAGCACGTGGTGGATGAGGCCGACGTCCGTGCACGCCTGCAGGTTGCGCACGCTCTTGCGCAGGATCGCGATGAACACGGACCAAATCTCCGCCTGCAAAACATCGTGTATTAGTATAGCTAAATAAGTGTGTAAGGATACATTTCGACACGATTTATTTTTGTAGATCAACTCTTTGGATGATTTTGAAGAATTAAAAAGTAGTTAAATTCATTCGATCGATGGCAACTATGTGTTACTGTTTTATAAAGATACATGTTAAGTACATTTCAAATTATAAACAAAACAATATATCTTTTTTTAAGTCTTTCTTAGTCTAGTAGCCTTAAATAAAAAACAATACATCATTGCATTACGGCAAAACAATCTCCTTTTCAATCATTGAAATTATTGGTGCAGGTGTGGATCAAAGTTCGATACAGATTTGAATACCCGACCACAAGCCCAGTTCTCGAATTGAGAGCGAATTCAGAGGCTGCGACTAACAGATCCGTAACAAGACCGCAGAGCGCGCCCACCTTGCATCGCTAATCCGATGCAAGCCTGAAATATACCTGTCATCATTTTTATGGGACTACTAGCTTCTGCCCGCAGCTTCAACTGCTTTAAATTGGGGATATTTAGATCACTTAAAGCTCATCTGATCCAGCTTATAGCTTAATACAGATTCAATATTTCATCAAATTCCATTTCATAATTCATTAATTAGGTAAGTAGTTGTGATTCATACATAGCCATCTAAACATCCAAACTTTCAGAGACATTTGTAATATTAGAATGATTTCTAGCTGAATGCTAGTTTGATCAAAGTCAAACGTTAATTATATTTTAAATATAATACAGGGTTTATATAATGTCCTCTATAGATCACACTAGTAGAGATTCTTATAGCAGATCTAATTCTATTGATTATTTTGCATTAGAAATTGAATCCTTCGCCAGTTCAACTTATATTGAATTTATGTGACGTTAAGTGTGTATTACGTATTTTTTATTTATTTCATTATAAATAACACAATAAAATTTGCTTATCTTTTTATATATTTTTCACTAAATCTAAAAAGTCTCGGTTGCTTATTAAACATTTACGTTGAATTTAGTAAAAATCCTAGGGTATCATAAAAGCGATGCGGACCAGGCGCTGCGTTTAATATAACCCGGTCGCGTTTGCTCATAGCTGCTTCAAAGCCAGATATTTTCAATTCCTGCGCGCTAAAATAAACTGCATAAATTACAACGCAAAATATTTTCGTTTATTTTTACGCTATTGACATAAAACACAATTTACAATGAACAAGGGATGTCTGTAATGTCAACCTAAATTTATGTAATATGAATAAAATAGAAATAAAGAGATAACAAGAAAGGGTTACATAATTTTCCCACAACAACTAAGCTACCAAAAAATTTTGTCCGCTATGCCCGTACTAGGAGCGAAGTTCGTCTTCTAAGACGACGAAGGGGTTGTACAATTTTCTCACGAATACTAGGACTGCATGACTTTTGAGAAACTTTATGTTATACAATTTTACCCAAACCGTTTTATGTGGAGAAAACATTTTGTGAGGTAAATCTATAATAATATGAAAACGTAGCGAGGGTTGTTGAAATTTCATTAGTGGTACGTGCATTTTCTCACCAGACACAATCTCGCCAAGATTACGCGACATTCTCCGTCGCAAATATAAATGGCAACATTTTAAAAAGAATTTGAGACGGGATATATGTTATCTTAACTTTTCTTTTCTTAATTGTATGCATATTTTAAGGAGTGTATAATTATGAAAAAAGTCCATTAACTGAACTGAATTTATGATTATCTGAATCGGTTTTAAAATAACCTAAAACTTTATTACGAGTTTCTTCGTTCGTTATTTTATTTGAAAATGGGAAAGCAGCGATCAAAAAGTAACAAACAGTATAAAATATAAAAACTTTTTAATCCGCAGCACCCAGTGATGTATTTTTATTAGGGGAACATAAAACAAAGTTTCTCATTAACGTTAGTAGCGGGCGACGACACTGCACCATTACCCTTTCTTGATTGCTTTGACCGCAACGCGTCCTACGACCATAGAACACATGTAACTTTTACGGAATAGCTATTTCATTCTGCTATTTCATTTTTGTAAAATGTACCCTTTATTAGATATAATTAATCTAGAAGTATCGCTAGCATAATGCTAAGTTGCCTTCCTGATGATACTAAGTACTATAATGAAGAATGTTTTTTCCAGTCAAAGTCAAAGTGTATCTTCCAAATCGGCCTATTTCGAGTCGCTTTTAGAACGTCATTTACCTTTACATAATTAATATATTTATTTATTTATTTATTGTAGAAGACATAGCTAGGCATTTGACTGATGATGAAAATCGGTGAAATGGTCTAGAAAGAGCCTATTCGTTACTTGAACATTCCAGATTGTAATTACTGGGAAGACAGTTTTAGGTAGAGTACTCCACTTCCTTGCAAATCAGCGCATTTAAACTAACTGTTAATATTTTGTAGGAAGTCAAATCATTATTTTATTTTTTGTGATCATAGAAAACCACGAACACTTTATGGTCGCACAGGAAGTTAACTGCGAAGGGCATTTATTTTCTATTCTCAGGACAATGGAGCGCACAGCAATGGAAACACCAAAAATACGGTAGATTTATAAACCTTCTTGCCGCCTTTACAGTCCTGGTACAGTGCTTTACATTTAAAGGGTTAATTTAAGCTTATAAGTTGCATTTTTATCGAATTTGAAAAAAAAACTTTTTA